>JAPWTK010000625.1:162500-232579 GCA_029963805.1 Aromia moschata
TCCTGGAATATATTATTAACCTACGGACTCTAGTTATGAGGGTTAATGTCATACTTAAAACAGATGATAGGTATAGTAAGCCAAAAGGAACAATTTGGACATAATTGCCATTACCTATATAAAATCTCGGTTTTCCAGATATTGAGCCTTTTGCAGAATTTCCTAAAATTCCGGTAATAAATGTACTCCCAGGTACTGGGAGTAAATTTACCTCTCAAAAAATCTTTTTTGGCATTTTCGTATTTAACTACGCGTGTTTAAACGAGTACAAGCCAGTAACTTGGTAATGAAAAAAATAAATTAAACCCAATATTTTTTCTGATTACTCTAACATACGAGGAGGCGCATTTCTATAGTCTATAACAAGTTATCAATGCTTGATTTATTGATTTTTTTAGCGATTTTCTAAGAAATTAAGTATATTAAGATTTTTTACCGAAAATATAATATTACAGAGAAGTTCGGGATTCCTCAAAATGCGTTTGTACCAAAAGAAAGTTATTTTTAAAGAATTATTTTTTTTTCAATTTAGTCACAACCTGTATGCATTTAGTCATAACCTGTTTGCATTTATCACATTAGGACTGTCTTACAATATTATTAGAAATGGTCAGAAGGCAATAGTATTACATTTAAGAAAGGTTTTGGGACAGGATGAATTTCCTCCCCTAATTTCTGCTGGAGGCGGGGATAGATTTCAAGCCATCACTATCTGCAGCAGGAATGGGTGAATGCTTCCCATCGTTTACGCTGAGAAGTGTGACTATAAAGTCGGCGAAATAATAATAATAAAATCATTGAACGTCACGTGACGGATATATCAGAATTTGTTTAGAGAAACACCCTAATAACTACATTTACTAGTTGATTTCATATATGAGACTCTTATACTGAGTGATTTTGAATTCCACTATATATATACATTAATTTTTATAAATTAGTCGATCCACAAAAAAAAAAAGAAAATGTACTTTAACGTACCTACTTCAGTACCTACATCCGTATTATACGTAAATGTTTTCAAGTGTGGTCGACTTCTATGTTCTCTATCACAAAGGGGCTGAAGGTAGCCCTAAAATACGCCATTTAGTTCACGTCATGGCATGAACTGATTTACTGATAGTAGAACGCAATATCCTTCCATTAACTTAATTTATGTCTAACAGATAAAGCTTTTCTGGAATCCTGCATTACGTAAAAATACCATTTAAACCGAGACTTTTAAAAAATGTAGAATCCTTGAGCTGCTAAAGACATACGATAGTCCAGGTGTAGACTGAAGTAAAATAGATTCTTTTCATCGGCTAATTTATTTGATATGAGATGAAGTACATAGAACAGCAACTTTTGGAGTAGAAGCAAAAAACTAGATACGTTTACACACATCGAGACACTACACTGTACTCGACATATGTATTTCGTTAATCATATTGTCATCATCAGGAAATGATTAAAATTAGCACCAGCGTATCTATCCTCTTTATATCAAACTTTCCGTTGCGGTTTGCTGAACCGTAATTCGTTGCATGTATCATTTCCTCGTAGCATCAATCAATTTTGGTTGGTATCGCACCACTCTCTTTATTCATATGAAGTTCATCTCATAGTTTATGACGTTCGAATGCATCTAAACTTTTTATTGTTTGTTACATTTCTTATTAATTTTTTTTAAGTCGCGAACCTTTGGTTATGAGTCATGTATTATTTAAATCTACTTAAAATGTATAGTTTTGTTTGTTCAATACACATTTGTTCATAATATTTACAACTTGTTTAACAAATTTCCGACTTCTCGTATCTATTTGTTTCATCTTCTTCTATCTGATTAGGTTATCTCGGAAAATGTGTCGAGGTTTTCGAACTACCATGAAAATTATACCCTATATTCATAAAACATAAACGATTCCTTGTGATGCTAAATTTTAGATCATTAATTATTTATTAATTGGACGTTATTCGAAACGTGACCTTCTAATTTGTCGGCACGCGATAAATGACATAAAACGGAAAATGTCACGAATTAAGAAATTTTCTTTGATATTTATAAATGGCGTTTTTATAATAGTCAACTTAGTTATTAGAAGTGGCATGACATGTTACAGCGATTATTACTTACCTTAATTCGATAAAGGTTTTTATTCCAGAACGTTGTGCACAAAATAATTATAGCAAATTGCCGCCAAGTAAATGTTGAAATTTCATGAAATAGTAGGTATTTATATTTTATTATTTTGAGTGCCAATTTTTCTATGGAGACATCCAAAAAAAACGTCATCAACTCTGGCTATGAACGAGAGAGATGGAAATAGCGGTCATGTCTAAGATTTTCGGTTATATCAAACTTTTGACAAGTGACTGTCACAATTTGTAAAATACACAATGGCTGTCATATGATGTGACAGTCTTGACAAGTAAATAAGGTTATAAATTCGATTAAGAATAGAAATACGTATTTTTTTTCTCGGCCAACTTTGATGACGTTTTTTTTTTTTGAATGTATATCTATAAAGCTTCCAGACCATTCCCTGTCTTTATCCTACGCTAACTGTGTTTCATTCCCCTTTCTGCATTTCGCATGCATGTATTCAAATCAAAACGATATCTTGTGACAATCCGCGCGAGTTAATAGCTCTTATTTCTTCCGCCACTGAATAACTGGACCAGATTTTCTAGCATAATTAAGCAACCAAGTCGTGATTAAATTGCTTGAAAATTTGGTTGTTTCCTAAACTTTCCGAACATTTTTTTGGCAACTTGGTCGTCAACCAATCCATCTGAAATTTTTTCAATCGCCATTTTTGTAGTTAGAGTACCTACTCAAGTAGTCAAGCCAGTTGACCAACCCGGTTGCGACCGACGAATTATTAAACGATATTAGTGCAATATATATTATGGCAATCTGTTTCGATTACTACCAATCATAACCCGATTTACCTTCCGCTACCAAGATTGAACAAATTGTTCAGTAACCACCATCGCTGTCAATTTGATTGAAAACCCTTACTAACCCTTTCCCAAATTTGATCGAAAGCGATTAGATTATTCAATCTGGTGGCTCGATAACACAGGACCACAAAATTTGTTCTAATGCGCGGAAGTACAGACCAAGTCTTCTTCATGTTTTAGGGGTCGCTGAATACGAATCAGTCCTCAGTTTTCCTCGTTTACAGCTAGTTTTTTTTTGTAACCTAAAAAAACACATTTTACACGATAGTTTGATTACACAGGCACACAAAGTTAGAGAAGACCATTCCCTTTCAACGTTTTTCAACACGCTGAAACAATGCATTTGCGACTATCAGTTCTTCCCTTAAGATAAAAAATCACACTAAATCATAAACCATGTCATGTGATTGACAAGCTTGTGATAGTAATGTTACCGGGATAATCTAACAACAACCCTAAACCTTAAAAAACCGTAACTTCAAGAGACCCTGTGTTCTGCAACTGCTATAGAGCAGCAAATGATGAAGAAGGGCTGGTTGACTTCCGTAAAGCCGGACTCAGACGACTGGTGTACTTGACAAATACACCAATATTGGTGTATTTGTCAAGTGATACGAATACGAAGCAAGGTTGCACAAGTATACACAATTCGTGTGAGTGCTACCACAAGTATAGGCAAGTATGGAGTCGTCAAGTGTACCAATAATTGTAATGCCTTTGACTTGTGTCATTTTTACCGACAGACTATGGGAAACTATCCAGTACTCACCAGGGTCCAATGATTGTACAAGTTAACCACTCACACGACTTGGCAAGTATGCGCCAATAGCAAATATTGGCCAAGTACACCAGTCGTCTGAGTCCGGCTTAACACCATGATGCAGGATGAGCAAACATACATAGTCATGTAACAGGAGAGTGATGCATTTATGAGATTATGAAATTTCACACTATGGAATTTCGAAGCTATTGAGTTACGAGGCTCTAGGGTTGGGAGATATGATTGGATCATATTCATGCCTCTTCATTAAGGTTTTTGAGATTGAGGTTATGGAATTTCAGAGCGATGGAATTTCGGGTCTATGGGTTTGAGAGTCATGATTGGATCACATTCATGCCTTTTCATCATGTTGTTGTGTCTCAGATATCGGAGGACCTACTTATCCTACTTACCAGGTTTTTGAGGTTAAGGGTTTGGAGGTTATGAGGTTATGGGAATAGGAGGCTGTGGAATTCCACGGCTATGAAGTTGAGAGTGCTGACTGGATCATAATATTCGTGTTTCTTGATCATTTGCTGCACTCTAACAGTTGCAGAACACATATATAGGGTTTCTTGAGGTTAAGATTTATGAAGTTATAGGATTATGAGTATGTATGTCAAAGGCTTGAAGGTTTATGAGACTTACGATTATTGCTAGATCATCCTCCTAATACTACAGTTACCAGCTTGTCAAGTATATGATATGGTGTCTAATTTAGTGTTTTTCATTGTGATTTTTGTTCCTAGCGGAAAAACTGATAGTTGTTTGTGTTTCTGTGCCTATGTAATCAATATACCGTGTAAAATGTGTTTTTTGCGGTTAGAAAAAAAACTAGCTGTAAATGAGGAAAACTGAAGTCTGATTCGTGTTCAGCGACCCCAAAAACATGTGGTGAACCAGGTCTGTACATCCGCGAATTGGAAAAACTTTTGTGGTCCTGTCTAATCATTTAATGTGTGTGACCATCTTAAATTAAGGATACATTTAAGATTTCAGTAAGATGTTGTGTAAACATTTTACATCACTTATGTGTTATTATTATCACTTATCACTTGTCTATTAAAAATAATTCAAATAGGTAGTAGTTTTATCAGTTATAGTTAAACTCAATTGCAGTTTATATTTGCGGTTTATCTTTGTTCATCTTATGTTTGCAATAGATATATTCCTTATTTTAAATTTTCACATTTCTTGGAGATTCGCCACCTTCAAAAGTCTGCACGAATATATTGGTGACCATAGAAAAGGAGACTTTCTCCAAGCTCTCAGTGAAGTATGAAAATCATCTATTGGGAGTCTTGTGTCATAATTAAGATTTTACTTTACTTTTGGTAATACAAAAAATGGCCCAGGACAAAACACATTTTAAATTTTAACAGTGAACAACCGCCTCAGGTCGGATCGCGGGCGAAAGTTGTTGCCTGTTGTCCCCGCAAGTACTTCGAATATATGTACGTGTTCTCCGTCGTCACCGCGCTTTCCTCTATATGCCCTCATATGGAAATTAATTAAAATTTGTTACTCTTGTTATAAATAAAACATAAATCTAATAACAGGATTATAAATGCAACAAGTAATCTGATTTGTCGTATAGAGGAACTGTATTTATCCTATACTAACTGTGTTTCATTCCCCTTTCTGCATTTGGCATGCATTTATTCAAATCAAAACGATATCTTACGACAATCCGCGCGAGTTGATAACTCTTATTTTTCCCCCAGTGCATAACTGGACCAGATTTTCTAACATTAATACTGGCGTGGCGAACAGAAATTGCCACTTTATGCAATTGCAAAGAGTATTATACGAGTTCGAAGAATGTATAAAGTGTGAATGGAAACGGTTACATAATATTATAATGGGGCTTAGAAGGTTGTTAAGGAAATGGATTACATTTGAAAGAGACGATTGTACATTTAGCTAAAATGTTTTGCATGAAATCGGTATTCGATAATCGATAACTCCTGAGCAGTAAATTTTTCTTGCAAAATTAGTTTCAGTTACTTTATCCATGTATTTCATTTTTGATAAAATATAGGATGACTGATTGAAATCATTCATTAAAAGCTTGTCAAATGACTGATTTCTGAACATATGGACTTTTAAAAAGCTAATAAGCCTTTGGCGGACTTGATAAAAATATTTTCAATATTATTCTCCGGTCACATTCCGTTCCGGCTTCGTTATTTAAATGGAATGGAATATTACGTTTTCATATTTTTTTTATTTTTCATCGTTATTATTAAAAAACACCGATAGCCTCTTTTTATCTTAAGAAATGCAAAACTTGAGTGAATCACATCTCACGGGTGGACATGGCCTAACATCAGGTCAAGGAAGCCGCTATCCAATAATATCATTGTTAATAATAACCATACCTACTTACGATCTCACCTAACACCTAACTTCAACATAAAATTTACTTATTGATATCTATGAAATGCATGTACTGATGTCTATGAATTTTAAATTATGTTTCAACGTTTTAAATAATACCTAGATAATGTAATGTATTGCTCCAAGCATCTTAAGCGTATGTACATATATATAACTGGATATTAATTATATCCATATTTGAATATACTTGATTTTTCACGTTGACGAACACAGAAAACACACCATAAAACTCGATTGACTCGAATATGGCATAAATTGTACTATTGATTAAAGAAACAGTAACAGTAATATTAACACAATCATTTCCATGGCATACTGTTCAAATGACAAATGATTTTTTAAAAGTTATAAGTGAATTTAAAAAAATGCTAAATAACTAAAAAAGCTATTAAATATAGGTATAGGGAATGCTAATATAGATCGATGTAGAATTTATTTCCTCATTAAAATGTGAAGTAAAATATGGGTCATTGTATTTACAAAATTTGAGTTTGGATGGTTTGAAGTTGAGCAATATGGTACAACTATTTTAAACACCCGGTACATAATTGAGAAATAATAAAAGCATTGTTGCATATCTTTAGGTGTCTACTAATCACAGTGCTGATACCGATATTTCATTTTCTAAAATGATTACTGCAGATAGTTTCAAATGTTATGGCGCTAATAAACAAAATTTACAAACAAAAAAACGGAAGTAACTTAAAAATGGTAAAGTTAGGTATAGCAAAATTTTATGAAAATATAAAAATAGCGTATAGAATCGAAATGTGCAATAAAAAATATACCATTTCATTTAAAACTAGGAAGTTGATGCCAACTTTCGGTATAACCGGAAGTGCAGCCATCTGGAAAATATTTTTATCAAGGTCACCATAAGTCTATTAGCTCAAGTGCAAATTTTCAAAAAATCAGTCGTTTCTACAAGCCTTAATGCTGTTAACGAATTATTTCCATCACCCTGTAGACATACGAGTATATAAGAAAAATACATCTACATCTGAAAAATTGCTTCGATGAAGACACATATATTTTTTTTTTTTTGAGAGTTTTCCTTTTTCAAACACAAGAGCTTTCAACAACGCTTTCTTGACAGATGATGCAATTCTCACCAACGATAGGGTTCCCTTTATATTTCAGTATTTATAGGTATAAATGCTAATAATATAAAAACTAATAACTGTAAAAAAAAGTGATAAGTTTAGGTAGACCATCACTTAAGGAATGGACCTATATACCTAATATGTAAATATTAGAAACTCCAATAAAGGTTATATGGAGCTGGGAATTAAACAATTAGAATGGCTAAAAACGGCATTAGTTAATCTGACCTCCAATTTAGAAGGATCGGCATGTATGACGAATTCTAATATTGGTCTCTCTATTGGAATCCTTGATTATACGTTGATGTTTAATTCAGTCTGGAGTTATTTGAAATAACTCATGATAAAAAAATTCTGACAATACCGTGTCTGAAATTCTTTGAACCTAATTACCTGCAAAATGGTATGGAGAAGCTGGGAACCCAGGGAAAATTTGATGGAAAACGAGAGGAAGACCACCCATCTCATAGAAATTAAATAAAAAAATGACAAGCTTACTACACGGAATTTATTCGCTTTATTTTTACTTTTTATGGAGTCAGTGGAAGAACACGAACAGTGGCAAGACTTTCAAACAAATAAACGAATAACAAACATTAAGGTCACGACGTTCTGAACCGAAATGCGAATTTAAATAGAGATATTTAGGTATACCTATACCGTATCTCATCTTTTTGTGGGTGGCGTAATTTACTTTTTCACTGAAACATTTGAAATAACAGGGCAAACATGACAGATGATATGATAAAATGTAACTTTCTCTTTTCACTTTATTTACACCTACATTGTAACTAATAAACTTACATATTCCCTTCATTTAATAAATATTGTACAAGTGGCAAATAAAAGGAGCTGTCTTCGACCCACGACTTGTTAGTAGGTATAATTAAAATTACTAATTAAAAAGTTATTGAAAAAATCAAAAGTCGCCTCACAAACGTCCGTATAAGAAGAATTATTTATGGCTTCTTCAACGAAACATAATTTTGCTTGAAAAAAAAAATAAAGCCTTTGTGGGCTAATTTAATGAGTCCCTTAATTAATCGTTAAACGCCAATGAGCTCTAATTGGCAGTCATACTTCGTAAAATCAGGTGGCGTTTTTATGCCAAAAAATATAATTATATTTTATATGCAGAGTTATAAAATTCATTTGGCAGCATGGGGCTAAATACCTGCTTTTATTAAAGCTTCTCCGCTATCCTGACAACAAGAATGAAGGCGTTGTTAGTGGTGAATATTTTCAATCTATAATGTCCGCTAAAAACGCTACAGTCTGCAGAATTTGTTTATTATAAATAACAAACGTTTTTGAAAAGGAAAAGGAAGCAAGTAGAGTACATAAATAAAATACATCAATTTACAATAAACCAATGCTACATTTTCAATCAACTGGTTCTGATTTACATGGTCCTGGTTTCAGTTTGGTGGAGGTGTTTAAGAAACCACTTCTTTCCTTCTAAATTTATTTAAGGGAAGAAATACAATAAAATTGTATTTCTTGCCCTTCTAATTAGAAGGACAAAAAATCAAGCATATTTCAAAGACCTATATCGACAAAAGTATTTATTCACCCATAATGAAACTGCCCGGGGTGTTTAGTAGGATCATTAAATGTAAAAAATATATTATTATTATTTTTTAATACAATATGGTGGCTGCAGCAGGGTGCTAAGTTGGCGTATCCGAATCCGAGGTGTTGACTGACGCGCATTTTTCCAGGCCATAATTTTTATTTGTAACAGTCCAAAAAAATTAATTGTGTAAATAACAGTCATATTTTCTATATCGACCAACAATAGATGAGAAAAATAATGAAATTTGTGGTTTTGCTCAGATTTTTTCAAAAAGTAAGAAATTGTTTGCTTTTTTTTCGACCTATTTTGCAATAATGTTCGTACTTTGCAATGTTAAATTCTAAAAAGTTTTGGTCGATATTGAAGCTAGTAATATAAAGAAGATTTCCTTGAAAGGTTTGAGCAAAATCGGTCGATTAGTTTTTGAGTTATCGTGAACGCCAGCTTCAAAAATGACGATACGAGAAAAAACCGTTTGAAGATTTGATTGGCAAAAACTGACTGAAAATGGTACTTTCGCTGTATTCTGCCCCGGAGCATAGAGGATACCTTCCTAACTTCCTTAGTGGACGACAGCGCGATATTGTTCTGCCTGTTTATCTGCTCGTTATCATTCTCCTTCTACCTTTGGCTTTGCATGCCAACGACTACCTCAAAAGAGTTCATGATCCTCAGGATTGTTGAGTGCCCTTCATTAACTGAAAAAATTTTGTCATTTTGTGACCTTTGTAATTATATTTCTCCCCTTAAATTCATGAAATTTATTTAAAAAACCTGGAGTAAATATTATTTAATTGTCAAATTGTCTCAAAAAATATTTAATTGAAATTTTGAAAATTACATTATTTTATTATAATAACATTGTGATTAAATACTTTTCCACTTTTAAAATTAGTTTTTCAAGCTCCTTCAAATATTCTGTGCATTAAATACGTGTGTACCTTGTTAGTACCTATTAATATCCTGGAAGTTGTTCCTACGAGATACACCGAGAAATTTACAGCATGCAGTAATGTTCGAACCGAAAATATATTTATCCATTTATCTAGGATATTACCTGGCTTGCGGTTATAAACTAAATCATGAGCTTGCAGCCGGTGAAATTTTACGCGAAATCCGACACTCCTCATTATTTATTAAATATACGTTCACTTCTTCGATAAAATAGCAATTCCAATTTTATTCTGTCGGTATGGCGCAAGTTATGACGTCTGCCAGTATCCCAAACGGGTCGTATATCCCAGAACACTCCGTATAGTCGCATTGTGGATTCAGGATAGCGCCTTAACGCGAAAGTATACAATATTTCGTTTCGTATAGCCTTTATCGAATTAAGTCGCTTCGGCTTTCCGCAATTTCTTTAAAGAAGAAATATATAACGACCTACTATCCGGGCTCATTTAAAAGTATACTGTCTGGCATATAAAATACTAAATTAAAAATATGAGCGGAAACTCGGGAAAATTTCTGTAATAATATCCGCCAGATTTCCCTCGTATTTAATCCAATTTATAATCAGAGATTCGACTCTATTCGTGGCTGGTGAACGACATGCCTCGTAATGCATAACGAGCTTGTTTGGTTGTTTTATTCCACATTGTTTCAAGTCGTTATGAATAAAGCGAATATTAGTAAGTATGTGGTACTTAATAAAAATAAATTAATCGTCAATAGGTTCTACTCTTGCAGTTTTTGTGCTCAATTGTGAACCGTTGTAATTCAAAGACTAATCTATCGATCCTGATGTGCTTGACAACAATGGAAAGTTTTTTTCCAATACGTACTACGGAAATAAATGAAAATATGAAGCAGTACATAATGATATACATACATGGTGAACAATGCACTGGATCCTTGGATGAATGAACAAAAGCAATCCCAAAAACATCGGAAACTCTTGGTAATGACAATCTTTAAATCAGAATAGACCCATAAATATCTGAACATAGATATATATTACATCTAGTTATTATATTACAGATATTACAGTTTCTTATCTTATCTCAAGAGGTACTATATTTGTCAAAATTTTGATATCTTGGTTCTTAATAGAGATTTTTCCTTTTTCCCAGTTTTATTGATTTTTGATCTTTGAAGGAAAATAAATAAAACTAAAGGCACCGATTGGCTCAGCTTTCTCTACAAACTTATCTGGGCAGTATCGAAAGAATAATGTTTCAAGTAAATTGATCTAAATCTTAATCATTTTTTACAATGTGGACTGATTGATATTATGGTACATATGAAGTTTTCAAACTTGACACATTGGTCCAAGATGAAATTCTGGACAACTTTTTTAATTAGGGTTTTCGAAATTTTCATAAATAACGCGATTTTTTAATTGGTAATCACAGGTATCGAGATGGCTTGGACTATTTCATATGCATTTCTGATTTTACAACGACCCTAAGGTTCTTTTGAAATTTCAACTCGCCTAAAGACGAAAAAATTACCCATTTGGTGCGTACCTACTGGCGTAAAACATTGTATATGCTACGTATTGTACCATAAAACAAAAATAAATACCCAAAATTCATTGAAACACAATTCATACGAAATACAAAATTTATACAAAAATTTAACAATGTCCTGCACACTAATTATAGTAATAACCAAATACTGAAATACTAAATACTTTTGTACACAAAAACGACTAACGGCATGACTACGTTATTTACAATCAGTTTCTACTTATGTAGAAACTGACCAAATGACTGCTTTTACTTTTATAATAATATAATAATAATCATACTCACCCTATAATTACTCCGAAGAGTAACCCCTTAGGTCCCTCTCAGGGATCTGTGCGGGAAGGAGTGGCTATTATTATTATTTGCCATGGCGCACTGGGAGTGACTTAAGATTATTTCGGTAACGCATTTGCTTTACAGTTCTGAGGAAACCCAGAAAACTCAGAACATTACCAAATCTAGGGCATGTGCGGCTGGATTGGCATCTATGCATCCACATATATACATTAGTGTATTAGTGGTTGCATATCAAGCCCTGACAGAGAAAGCGAGACAATTAAAAATCGTCTTCCCCGGCCAGGACTCGAACAACGCGCACAGAGGTATCGCGACTGGAAAGACGGTGCTTTAACCCACTCGGCCACTTTTGTCCAAACTGTTTGTCCAAAATGCTTTTGTCTAAACTATTAGATTGACATATCGCTTTTTTTATTACTCACCTGTATTTTTGTGAACAAGGAGGGTGTAAAACGCGTCAATTACTTTACAATATAATAATTAATGTAATCACTAACTACTGACCACAATAATTAATGTAACCACTAACCACAATAATTTTTAAATATCAAATATGTTATATCACTGTACTTGGAATGAAATGACTAAAATGCATTTGGCAAACATTCATATTCAGTTTTAATCAATATTTTTTACTATAATTTTGTATTTATCACCGTCTCTAGATGTATTAGAACCAGAAATTATTTTGTAAAAAAAGTTAAATAAAAACTGTGGTAGAAATACCCAAATTAGCAATATAAGGATGTTGAATCAGCTAGTATTAGGCGAACAAAACGCCAATGATAATTTTATTAAAAATGGTGAAGGCGCTGATGTCATTATATCACATTCATGTCAAACTCGCCACATTTATAAAAAAAATCCTGGGATGTGATTTCTAATGATAATGCATATCCTTATGTAGTCTTAAGAAATGTATACTGGGTGACTGGTACCGCGACGTATTCCTTTGAAGAGGTGTTAGTAGAGACAATTTGCAGTCGACTGAACCAATATGCATAATCCACTTGTTGATAGTTTTCGAGATATTTTAATTTTTGTGTTTTCTTAGAAATGGACTACCTTTTACTACTAATTGTAAAAAATAAAAAAAAGAGAATTTTTTTCTTGTATTTCTGTACACCCGGTATAAGTACAGAAAGATTAATTTAGTTATAGTTATTATTTTATTAAATATTAGAGCCGAATTCTAACCTAGAACCTAGGAACCTAGCGTGGAAACAAATCACATTTAACACCACAACATATTTTGCACTCAACGCGCGTTCTACCAACCATGGGCTCAGGAAGTTATTAAAACTGATCGGTTTTAATCGTTGGCAAAACGCGTGCGTTGAGTGCAAAACAGTGTTTTGGTGTTAAATGGAAAAGTAAGTGTGAATTTGTTTTATTACATTTTTACTTACACTTATATTTTATTTATATGTATTATACCTACTTAAGTTACGTTTACACAATAAGCGTAAAAAAATATATTATTTCAAAACAACTATTTCTCCGGGTATATACAGTACCACACTGGGGATATTAAATTACATAAAAATATTTGCACAATATGTTTGTTCGCAATCACGATGGAGATATTTCTCTTACTAATATTGGTCTTGTGCGACAAAGAAAATAATTGAAACAGTTCATCAGCTCCACGACTTTTAGAAGCATCCAACTCGTTGCAATATGTAGTCCATGCAATAGTGCGTCAGGACCTTCATACCAAACTTTGTAGGTGGTCCAAAAAGTGTGATACTATAGTTTTTACTTCTTATGGGACACCCTGTATTTGTAGACGTTTAGGTAGACGTTTAGGTGCATCTTAGTGTCCCTTTAATTAGCAACAAAATTTCATTTCAGTTGCTTTGGTAGTTTAGAAGTAATATCAAAAATCTCTGAAAAAAACATTTTTCCTCTGAAGAAATTCTAAATACAAATATGAACTACGTTAAAATTTGTGGAAGTTATTTCAAGATACTTTAATTTAGATAGTTTGTTTTAATTTCATACAGGGTGACAGATAACTTCGAGCTTCCGAACCCTGTATGTTATTACAGTATCAAAGTTCTGAACTCGTTTTCCAAGAAATTTACTGCAAACCTTTTTCGTAAAGATTAAAAAGCCTAACAAAACAGACAAATCAATTTTGTGTTAACTTTTCATTACTCTGTATATATAATATTATTCGGTTATCTTAAAAACTTGTTATCTTAAAAGAAGTTCAAATGTCCATTTTGTTAGGTAAATAATATACAGGATTTCCCATTTTGGAGAATTGTGGGTGTAAAAATGACAATTACGTAGATAATGTTCAGACATTTTGTTCTGTATTTGGAGAGTCCTTATAAGCAATATTTTTTAAAGACTACTAAAAAAAAATCTATATTTCAAGTACGAGTGCCTTTCGTATTTATATTCGATTTCAGTACATATCTATCTAATGCTGTGATTCAAAGTAGGCTGGAGTTCCATCGTGATGTAACCACAGCTGTCGATTTTTTTTTTTTTTGGGCGAAGGGACTACAAATCGTTTGTTAAACTTTCAAATACAGAAGGTGTCCCTCAGAAAGTATGATTCTAAAATACTGAAACATTTATTGCGCAATGATGTTGGTGATATTTTCCTACTGTGCTGTCCTAAAATCATATAAAAGTATGCTGTTGACGCATCCACTGTTAGGAAGTAGTCTCATCGCAAAATAGATCTTCGTAAATTGTGTTCGAGCAATCGGAAGTCTTATGCAGACTGGCTGTATACCTTACGATAACCTGCATTGTACCCCTTCCTGCCAAAATTTCTTCACTCACTGAAATACAGAAACATCCAGAACTAAGGCAATATACTTAACATTTTAGTCCGAGTATATCCAACGTTTATTTATTAGACAGGTATGTTGTTGTCTTCATTACAGTCGCGTTGATGTAAGAATAATCGGTAGAATCTTTAAAACAGTCATGAATTTTAGTAATACTGGTATAATACATATGTTATTTATATTTATTCTGTATCAAACGGTGATAAATACAGGAGTCTGCAGGAACGCTATTTTCGATCTAGGGTTGACCCCTGTCGGAATGGAGCATCTTTGGATCTTTTGCTCTGTGAAAATTTGATTCCAACAGTATTGCATATTCTGTTTTGTGTTTTTTTTTTTTTTTTTTTTTTTTGGGGGTACAAGAGGCGGCAATTCTCGTAAGCTATCAACGCAAATCCCCAAGTCTCATTTAAAATATAAAACTTTATGAACCTTTTTCCTTCTGTACGAGTCCTCTCCTATACAGTATTCTCCATATGAATAAAATTCCTATAATAAATCCATAATTGGTGTTCGAGCCATGGAAGTCTGTGCACTGTGTGCAAGACTCTGTATAACTACATAGCGCTTCATCGTAGCTTTCCTCTCAAAATTTCTTCTCTCACTGAAATACTGGACACCCAAACAAAGGCAATAAAATTCAGTCGTTTCAAAAAAGTAATATAATTACAGTCGCTAGGTAAGAATAATCTAAGAAAAAAAATGTATTAAAAAATATACATATGTATGTGATCATGTCTAAAAAATCAATTTTGGTAGTGTTCCAAACAAGTTCCATATTGTCGGTTCATAGGAGACGAAAATGCCGTTTGTCCAAGCTCAAAATACCCTTTTTTAGCTGCTGTACAAATGATCAAAAAATAATAGAAAAATTGTGAGCAAAAATGACATGGCTCGTAAAAAAGGAGGTTAATGACAATCTTCGTGATAATGAAAAAGAACATATAAATCAAAATACAAAAGAATTTCGGGTTAATCGCTAATATTCTTCCAACATCCATGGCTACAGAAATTCTGTGCACTAATATAAATTTCTACAACTAGCATATTCTTCAGTTCATCCTCCACGTATTACTGGTAACACAAGAGAAACCATACTCTGCTCCAAATAAAGACACAATTTTCCCTTTAATCCGTCCCAAATTACCATAGCGTTTAATTGCATTTCTCGAATCAAATTCGGCACCCTGAAAGGAATTCGAACCAATTGTTCCGTCTGATTAGAGAATGTGTCGTCGGAGAGGTGCAACTCGCGCAAAGACACTGCGAGTTATTTCAATTCAATCCGGATATTACGCCAGACAGTCGAGTGTTTGATTATAAATCGAATTAAATTTGAAGGAAGTCTGGAGTCTAGTAATAATTTTATCGGGGAGCTTTCCACTGTCTTTTTATTGCCTCACTCGAAACGGGAAATTTTCGCTTGTAAAAAATTTAATTATACGCGCGTCTTGTTTCGGTGTCATCAAAGCGTGCAGACCAGTTCGTTTTAGTATTGAAAATATTTCTGGAGCGCGTATTAATGGGAGCTGTCTTGCGAAATATTAACGCCAGCGACATGCAGCGACCTCGACATGGTCACGTAACGACCTAGCTGTTTGTCTATGCTTATGTTTGGGTTACATGTGTAGTTCACAATTTTGATGACTGTTCAAGGGGTCCAAGGCCACCGTCGGATGCCCGAGATTTGGTGATTTGCTGAAATGGCAAAACGACATCCGACTCATCCGAGATGCAGGGCGCTTATAATTCGAGTACGTTGAATAAAAAACTTCCCATACACCGTTTAGTGAAAATTTGCCTGCGTATTTTATGAACTGATGTTGAATGTAAAATAAACATTTGATATTTACTGATCGTTGTAATAGGATGAGCAGATTTGTTATTTTATTAATTTACACTAACATATATACAGGGTGATTCATTAAGAATAAGTAATCTCTAAACTGAAAGATTTACATATGGACATAGTTTTCTAGATACATCAAATGAAAGGTTTTGGTATCACACTCTGTATGAATATAATTGACTATGAAATGTATAAAGTGCGTAACAAAAATAGTTTTAGGCTGAGGCAACTTGCATTTGAGAAATTATGGAGGAAATAATGTTGCAATTAAAAAAATCGAAATTGCAATGTTTTAGAAAATATAAAGGAAGCTATTCATCTTACGTTAATTGTTTACATTGTAAACAATTTTGAAATCATCTGGTTCACGTTCGAATTCAAGGTTGCTGAGTGGATGGATTCTTAGAATTCAAGCCTAATCATTATTATTATTATTAATACTTTGTAGAATTTTGACAAGGTCCATTAAAGTTTTGTTAAAGTAGTTGGATTATTGTTTACAACATGGTAGATACTTCTGCAGTCCCTAACAAATTAAATTAAACATTGACTTGTTTTCGAATTTTGCATGAAAACGTGGCTCAAAATTAATTTATCCGTTATGTAAGCACTAGGTATATTAAACAATTGACAATAAATTGTATCAGGTCAACAAGGCATTGAATATCTGACTTATTAAGAGCTAGACTGGCTGGTAGAAGCGGCTTCTCTTACGAATGCCCCATTGAACGAAGTTGATGATTGACAATGCTGTGAGGCGTCTGTTGCGAACAGTCCTCTTCTTTGCCTCGGGGCCTTTTTTCATCTACAGTTCACCAAAATTTGTATTTGTATAAACTGCCGATTAGGACTATCAGACACCAACACTTGTGAAATCTCGCATCCTGGTGGACAATGTTGCTTAAACACCGCTCTAACATCTACAAGGTATTCACAATCTTGTCGGTATATGTTATCCACACGCCGGTATTCTGCTATCCATCGGTGTGGATTTCTCTTTCTCTCGGATATGTCTCTTAGAGCATATCCCTGCCCCAAATGGTTTTCAAGAATACGACGGGCCAAATTCATCGCAAATGCATCTACATTCTCTGTACACTGCAGGTAGTCCACGGCAGCAAATCCATTGTAAAGGCACATGATGACGATCAACTTACTAATCGAAAACATTTTTGTTAGGATATGCACGGCAAAGAAACCGCAAACCTGACTGAATATCACATGCAAGATAACCCGTTTAAAACGACAAGACCTTCAGGGTCAAACCGCAAAAAATCGTAACAACAAAACTGTGATTTATGTTTATTATAATTTACTTTAGAAATTTCTACTAGCTGTGTCTGGTATTTTCAATACCCCTACTGTGATTTTTTTTGTCTACGTTACATATCGAAGCTGAAATGCCAGTATATGCATTTTCATCTATCTACTACAGTTTGACATATACCAAGGGAAATGCAGCAAGTGTATGCAGTAAGTGTCAATGGCGGCTGGTGCATCTACTTCCAACAGTAAATTAGTTGCTGACATAACATACCTGCCTCACCAGGTTATCTAGAAAACGAGTTGTAAAACATTTGAAAATATGCATGTCAGAGTAGTACGTCTTCAGGGTCTATACTACGAAACCCCGCACAAGAAGGGGTAAGGAGACAAATGAGTAAGTAGTCAATAGCGCAGGACAGAGTGAAATCAATACTTTTTGAGATACGAAGTTGCAAAGGACTGAAATATTGCAGCACCTGCAAAAGGCATGCTTGAGTGTATTATATTGTACAAGGAGTTGTTTACCACTATTATTTTACATTGATATTTATGAAGACATTTTCACTCGATCATTAAATTCACTCGAGAATGACCTTGAAATATGACTTAAAGGCGAAAATCAAGGTCATCATGCTAATGCCGACGGTAAGCATGATTACAGCAGCTGATGTTTGGATGATTTAGGTGAACCCTATGATATCGGATTATTGGGGTTAAGAATACGCCAGTTTTTTCGTTTTGATTTTGAATGACCTTGAAATGACCCCTAAGTTAACCTTTAGGCATAACCAAGTAAATACCGAATTTGGATTCAGCGACCCCAAAAACATATACATATACTTTATCGGATTTATATAATCGTTTATCTTCGCTTGACCTTGACATGACCTTTATTTTCGCCTTTAAGTCATATTTCAAGGTCATTCTCGAGTGAATTTAATGATCGAGTGAAAATGTCTTCATAAATATCAATGTTGTAAAATAATAGTGTTAAACAACTACTTGTACGATATAATACATTCAAGCATGCCTTTTTGCTGGTGCTGCAATATTTCAGTCCTTTGCAACCATATCTCAAAAAGTATTGATTTTCATGTGTTCTGTCCATGAGGACTTTTGATCAGGATGTCATGAAGTACAACATACTAAATTTTCAGTCCATTTGACTGTACCCCTCACCCACTTGTTTTGTGCGGGGTCCTTTCGAGATTTGTTAAAGTTATTGTAATTTGATTTTTATTTCCTTCCAACATTTGGTATTTCAAATTTCAAATAGCTGTATATTTAAGAAAAATGAAAATTTTTCAAAAAAAAAAAGAAATACAATACAAATACGCCATTGCATATTCTAAAAAATAGAATGTTATAAAAAGTTTTAAAAATAACTGTATTACCACTAGGCACTAGCATATTTTTGTAATGTTAAAAATTGACCCACAAAAAAAGTTATGACACAAAAAATTAATAAGGAGTTCCTTGTTTCATCTCCATGCGGATCTAGAAGGGAAATATAAATGTTACCCAAACCAAATGGCACCTTCTGTTAATAAGAGACACACACCCAAACTCAAATTCTTGCTTTATTCCATTATTGAGACAAAAAAATTAAAAACGTATTATGGTTCACCTTGTATGTGCGAATAACTTTGCAAGTAGGGCTCTAATCAAAAAAGTTAATATGAAAGACCCTCCTTTAAAACCCACTCTTTAAACATTTTTACATATAACATACTTAACATATTATGGGACACCCTGTATATGTGTCATCAACATAATATACCTTTGCAATAATATTGTTGATTGTCGTTTTATGCAGTTATTTCTTTAGAAATCACATATTTAGAAACTGCCCTAATAGCCCCAGCGACCAAATTATGATTTTCAAATGAAACCCTACGTATTGCATATTTGAAATCCTCATTTTCTGAGTTCAGTAATACCAAATAAGTGAGTTTCTAAACACTCAAATACTTTTTATTTCATACCATAATCTTGTATTACACGGTATATCGCATAGTATTTTTTACATAGAATTACATACATTTTATTATAGAATCAGGTATATTAAAGTTATGCTAAAAACAGACTTAAGCATAGAATATGCAAAACGATGTATTTTTTTTGTAGTTTCTAGCCTTTTTTCTACTGTTTTGTCATTTATCCATTAAATTATTTAATTTGGCAATATTCTAAAGGTTCTGAAGGTTCTGAAGTTCTGAAGGCCAACGACAACAAAAGTTCTAGGTTCAATATATTGTTGAAGCTTCTGTAAAATAAAATTAAATGGCGCTAGGTATTCTTGACCAGCAGTTTTTATTTAGAAAGGTTATAAGTGCCGCTTTAATAGCATTGAAAGTAAAAGTACATTTGATAATTTGTATTAGTTTTTTGGGCTAAGTTTACAGTATAAACATGAAAATTGGTCAAAAAAAACAATAAAAGGTTTATAGAACAGAGTGAAGTGATATAGATAAAATTAAAAGGAAAATAAAATGAATCTCTCTCATTTAAATGAAGTGAAAACTTTTACAAAATATGATTTTTCCTTTGAAGTTATTGACATGTCAGTTAAATGATTTTGGGATATAGAAGAAGCTGCTGCTACGTTTCTTAAAATAAAAGTTGTTCTACACCAAAAACTTAAGTATCAGTAAAGCAATCATGATAAAAGTTGAAAAAAAAGAATCCTTCTCCGATGTTGAGGTATGCAAACAAATCAATATACTGAAAAAATGAAAGATTGAAGATTTAAAATCTGTAAAGAAAAAAATGTTGCCTGCTGAAAATAAGATATCTGCGAAATAAAAAAAATCATTATCGTCCAAGCATTTTACAGAAAACTTCTTTACCTAAATGAGGAGAACTTGTAGCCAAGTAGCAGTTCAACTGGCCTCTAAGCGGTACGTATAACTTTTGTATTAAGTGGCACTTAGAGCTAAGCTTTTGTTATTACTTATAACCTTTGTAAGATACATACGTTGACACTTATGCCTTTTCAATTTTAGTTAAATGAATTTTTATACATTTTAACATTTCAGTAAAAATTTTAGATTTATGTTCTACGAGTTATTACTTCCAATTATTGTTAGGAAACGTTTTAAAATTATTTTGAAGTAGAAAGTAATAAAATACATTTTATATAATTGTTTTTTAAATTATCTCTTACTTATGAATTTGGCGCTTAGTGACTTTGGTACTTCCATGCTTCAATTGCGAGCAACGTCTAATCTGCCACGCCCAAGTATATTTCAGTTATGTACCTTATTAAATCATCTTAGTCTCCTACATCAAGAAAAAACAGAAATTCGAAAACACTATACAATCTCATCTCATACGGTATCTAATTTTCCATATTACAGCAACAACAGAATGATCTTTACATTATTTATACTATTGTAAATAGAAATAAATGTATCCTAGGGAACATCAAGTCACATAATATACAGATAAACAAAAAGGAAAACTCACTGTATACAAATAATACCGTGAGGAAAATACCGTGAGGAAAACTGGTTAACACTTTTTTTCTCGGTAACAGTAAATGAGTTACTGTTTTAGGAAAACGCATATCCTGTACATTGCCTGTCCCAATAGATTACGTAAGGGTCTTACTCGAAATCAGTGATGTCCCTAATAATGTCGGAAACGAAATCAATATTGATTCCCGGACCTTTAATGATTCGGTTAAACTTCGGGGTTTGGTAACAAACCTTATTTCTTAGACTACGTGCTGTAGTAATTTGACTTCCCTGTTACATGGCAGCCGGGATCAGGTCACTCCCCAAGTTTCGGGGCAAATGCGACAAATTAGTTTCCCGTCGACCATGCAGCGTGCCTACGCGAAACAGCAGCCGAAAGGGAGGAAAATATCGGGGTTGTTTCTCAACTGCACAGAACCAGGAGAGGATACTTAGTAAGTTCTCTACTTATATGATAACTTGGGAAGAGATGGATCTCTTTTTTTATAACCGCAGTAGATCGTTACTTAAACATTATAAATGTATATGTAGGTCTATCATGCTGAACATTATTCTATTTACAGCTTTGTGTCCATCACTTTGACTTTGAAGTTGAAATGCGGTGAATATTCAGCAGTTACTCAATTTTTAAAAATGTCTTTCCTTCTTAGTTAATGGTTTAATTTACTGTCTCCATCAGTTATACTGGCTCTCAATTCTGTTAATGAGTCTTCTGAGTTTTATATACAGTGTGGAACAGCCAAATGGAATAAATTCAGTCGCTCCATTTAGCATTTTTTCAGAAAATTCTGAGACACTCCAATTTCTAATTATAAAATGACATTTTGGGACATTAAAATGTCATCCCTAAATTCAACCCCCTTCAGGTGACATCTACGACCCCTAAATTTTCAAATTGGAAGTAGGGGCTTGTGATACTTCATTTGAAAAGTCTTTTCATTCTCTATTCAAAATTGCTATGGTTTTAATTTAAAATAAAAAAACAAATCATTACTAATGCAGCAGATGTTCAAAATGCATGCCTCCAACATCTTGGCAACATCCTAGACGTACACAGACGTACGTACGTTAGAACGTACATGTCTTCTAACGTTAGTTAACATCTGCGGGGTAATCGACCTAATTGCAAGTGTTATTCTTCTTCTTAAGTCAGCTAATCATCGGGTTTGGTTTTGTAGACCATATTTTTTACATATCCCCATAGGAAGAAGTCTAACGGCGTGAGATCAGGTGATCGTGCAGGTCATTCTACAGAACCACGTCTCCCTATCCAGCGATTTGGAAAGATTGTGTGGACAAGTGTGGAGATACTGCCGGACATTGACTTCGTAACGTGCTGGTGCACCATCCTGCTGGAACCATATTGCATTACCTGGACATTGTGGGTTTCCTTCAGCTGGATACAAGTTTGCCATAGTCGGTACATTATTTTGGAGCAGCGCTAAATAAATTTCTCCATTCAAATTGCCGTCATTTAAGGAGGGACCAATGATACTTATTTTCTCCAATTATTCCTACCCAACATTAACTTTCTCAGGATTTTGCGTGTGTAGTTTACTCATCCAGTGAGGATTTTCTCTCGAACAGTAACGACAGTTTTGGCGATTCATATGGCCGTGAAGTGCAAATGTAGATTCATCCGAAAATAAAACATTTTCTATTTGATAAGCATTGTCATCTATCATTTGCATCATTTGTTCACAAAAGAGAATTCATAATCAAAATCGTCTTCCGCGAGCTAATTAGTTGGTACCAGTGTATATGGGTGCATCTGATTTTCTGTCAATACGCGGAGAATCGAGGTGTGGCTAATATTTAATTCTGAAACTGTTTGACGACTTGACGTATGTGGATTTTCTTCAAGCATAAGCATTACATCCAATTTCTGATCATCACTGAGTTTATTGGGAGGATTTATTCTTTAGCTGTCGTACATGTCCACGTTCCCGAAACTGTTTCTCTATTTTACTTGCGGTACATTGAGATATCGGCGGCAACTTCGGATATTTTTCTTGAAATAGGCGAACAATTTCGGCCTGCGTTCGTGTTCTGTCTCCGTAACCAATCATCTGCAGAATCGTTAAATTATGCATTTCTGTTAGGTAAACCATCTCACTGAATTGCAACACGAAAACTAAAGCTAAAAGTTTAACGCTTCTAACTGTTAACTACTGTTACAATGACACGCGCGTTTATAGGTAATTTCACTAAAGCTGATAATGGCCAACTTCTTAAATTTCAGGTTTGTTATGTAGCTGCTTGCTCGTTTTTGTCGTTCGATTGTCAAGCAAAAAATTGTACGTAGTTATTAGTAAGTTTTTATCTAATAGTAGGGAATGTCGGCAATTACAGACATTTATTTTTTGTTATTATTGAATTTCAGAACCTAAAGTTGACAAATAGTGATATTTATAAGTTTTTTCTTTGTGACATATTTTTGAAGTTTAGTATAGATTTACTGAAATTAAAAAGTCCTCAAAAGCTAGTGCAGTTGAGAATCATGTGGAGAAGGAAGCATTCTGGTCATATCATAGTCAGTAGAAAATCACTATCGCGTTCAGCCCTGTTGGACTGGATATCTTCGTTTGCTTAAATCATTGATAAAGGTAATTATAGCTCTACTGTGAGAATTATCTTTTTATAGCAATAAAACCGATAATAGTAAATATTCAACGGTGACAAACGGGAAAATACACGCAAAATGGATTTTTGAAGGCACTACAAAACACTTCAATTCTTGTGAATGTAAAATTCGTGACAAAAAAAAAATGTGAAAAAAACAATTTTACTTCTGTGATAATTTTCTGAAACAAGAGATATTTGTCTTCAGAAATTCTTAAATTCCTATTTTTTAATACATTGTTTTTGTTATTATCATGGAGGGAATCACAATATTTTTTTTAGTTGTTATTTCTGGTATTTTTACAAAGTACGAACTTTTACGTAAATTCATGAACAGTTTATAATTTTTATTGTGTGCACTTTTTATTATGACAATACGTATGAAATCTACCTTGTCATTTCCTAAAAACAAGTAATTCTACAGTATGTATTTTAAATTATTATACGATATAGGTATATTTTAAGCCATTATTTTTAAAATATTTTATTAAGAGGAAGGAATTTTAATTTGTAAGAATGAGTACGTAGAAATCTAAAAAACAATTAAGTAGTCAATTAAAAAAACGCTGGTCACCCTAGAACATAATGAGCTTATTTTGGTCGACAAAAGAAACCGTGGTAGCTCTAATTTCTTGATTTTCCACTAGTTTAAGGGTGCTTAAGATAAATCTCTCACCCTCGTAGATGGTGCGGTAGATAATTTTAATTACCAAAAATTGCCAAACGTTTCTGGGGATTGCGTGTGAGCATGAACTAAAATTAGGGTGCGGGAGTAAAATTGCCCTCCAGCTCAATCAGCCAATTGAGCGGTACTAATTTTAGAAATTCAGCAGAATCGGTTGTTTCACTTTACGACTTGGGAGGATTGATTTTATTTCTGACGGGAATATATCGATTAAAGCACAACGTAGATATCGCAGTAAACAGTGATTTAAAAATATAGAGTGAGAAAATCACTTACGAAATAAAAGTAATAACTGTATTTGTAATAAAAATAGTTCAACAAAATACTCAATTGTTTTTTTTTTATTTAAAAGTAATATTATCCTCCCACTTCCGAATGTTATTTTATTTTTTAAAAAAAATTAAATTCTTCAAATAAAATATTTCTGTAATGGAAGAGTCTGTGGTTCTGACAACTTCATTAAAATGGGGCAAAATTATTTAAACTACATTCATCGGAATATGGATCAAGATATTATGCCAATTCATTAAATAGGGCAACACTTCGGATTTTTGTTCAAAGCATATTTTCCTAAACTTGTATATATGGGATAAATACGAAGTAAAACGGACTTGCACTCACTTGATTTATTTTTCTCCGTTACTTCTTCATACACCAAGTGTATGAAAAAGGGCCAAACGAAGAACGGACTTGTCGGCTTATATCCTGACCGGGATAGTTACCGTGTTGTAAACAGTAGTTGTTTGTTCTTCGTCATTCGCCATTGGATATATCACACTTAAGATGTCTAATAAGATCGAATTCCAGATCTGTTCTACTTCCAAATGGCGAATGAATATGAGCGGGAATTCATTCTCCCATCATTGAGAAATTACGACAATTAGTAATGTATTTCCATTCTAAATTGAAAACAGGTAGAAAAAAGCAAGGTTGTCAGATATATTTTCTAAAATTGCTAAGCTCACTATACAAGTATACTTCATACTTCAGTAAACTGTTAGTTCGTAACCTTCTTAGAAAGCTAGTTTGGAAATATTTAAAAAAAATACATAGATATAAATTTATTAATTAGCATTAAAATAAAGCGTTTAAAATGGCTGGAAAAAATAATTATAAATTAAAACAACTTTATGTATGTTACTATACTTAAGAAAATTTTGAAGAGCCGGCAACGCGATGCTGCGAATTCACCAGCGAATGCCGACCATTATACTATTGGATTGCTTTATATGTAATACATGCAGAATACTTATTCGGTCCACTATGCCATAAAATTTTTTACGACGTCGTTAAAATGATTTACGACTTTAGAAATTCTACGTGTTTAAGGCGCCAGTGACGTGTATTTCAGCTAGGTTTATTAACACAGACAATTTTTTGAGATTGTCTGGCTAAATGAGTATTATTTACAGCAAAATATGTTACAAATAATAAGAGTTTTGTATGCAGGCTAATTTTAATATCCTATATTGATTTGAATGAAAAAAATTATTTCACAATTTTCGAATTTATAAAAGATATATGCACGCCCATGGAATCATAAAGTTGCACCGCTTTTTTTTGTTCCCCAGGCGTATTTATCATTTTCAATTAAAAATAGAAGGACTATATATCTTCTATGTTCTCGGTATCAATAAATTTGTCTGGTTAGTTCCACCAGATCTGGATTTTCCCGTCACCTCCAAATACATCGAAATTACTAAAATACATCTGCTAGTTGTTACTGTTGGACCTATCGGAATATGTATAGTCCCATTTAATCACACTCGAGGGTGATACCTCCTAGGCAACAACAATATTCCAACATTCTCACCTTAAGATGGGTTATCAATTTGTCTGTAATATTTTTTATGTTACAGATGAATTGCGATATGATGGGATTGAACAGATACCTCCCATATTCGGATTAAGAGAGCCTAGAAACATAGGAAGGACTTGTGACCGTTCTGTTTTGAGAAATTAACGTTAACCTTTCATAAAGGGCAGGAACTCACCCTCTCAAAAGCGAAATCGATATGTTCGAGCATTTTTTGTAAACACTTTCCCAATAAGAGGAGTCTTAATTTTTACTTTACACTAAATACTAGTACTATCCCACACGAAACACATTAATCGTGTTTTATATATTTTTTATCTTAGCCAATGTTATTTTAATTACTTTTAGTGGCTGCCGTTGATTGTCTGCATAATTGGACAATGTGTGCGAATAAACCTTCGCCCCAACTGTGTAATGAGGGGTAAAACCATTCTAGCGGTTGAAAAAAAGGCCCAATTTTGATAATTCATTGTGAGAGAATGAGAAGAGGAATATTATTTCTTTTTGAGGGGTTAATTAAACATGTATTGAACTATAAAAAACAAAATTTCTATTGCTATTTTCATACAAAATAGCGTCGATACAGCGTCTTTAAAAAAACCTTTATCAAAAAAGCCCTCCACGGGCGGACAAATTTTTCGAAAAGTTTTAGACCTGGAACAAAAAAATCAAAAAATTTTCTTAATTGACTTATTATTGGCTAGAGAAGTACGTGGGGATTTTTTAAAATTGATTTTTGTAGAAACTGCACTAACAAAAACAAAAAATCGATTTTTGCCCTAAAAATTCATCAGTAAATTGTTTATAAAAAAAATACATTCTATCAAAAAACGGCTACGTATTTTTATGGAGAATATAATTGATAAGCTACTGTTAAAATTTCAAATCGATCGATGGAACGGTCTTTGAGCAATGTGTGTCCGCCCAGTTCGAAAAAAGTCATTTTGAGATAATGCTGGTTAAAATAATTTACACATACATGTGTATTACGGTATTTGCGCACACTGGTGGACTTCTGAGGAACCCGAAAGACCTTTTACTCTGTTGGTAATAGGGCCACTTATTATTTTGAAAGGTTAAAGCAGTATAAAAGCAACAAATCCGACGAACACAGTCGCATCGCGCTCAACGCGCTCTTAGAGGTGCTGCGGCAAAATCGAGAATCAAACCTTTAATTTTTTGTTCGTTATAAAACCAATTCCATATGATTTTTATGATCCTAAAGTACATTTTAAGCCAAAAAAAAAAAAAAACGGATTTTCGAAAATCCTAGAGTGGTGTTACCCCTTAACTTTAATTGTTTTTTTTGACGCGCTGAACGGCGTTTTTAAAGCCCCCGGATCCCCCCGAAATGCTCGGTGCGCCGTTTAATTCGGCCGGACCGAAAAGTTCCTTTTATTAATTTCGAATGTACTTTACGCCACTTTTAAAGCCACTTTTTTCTCTTTGTATCAATGCACGTCGCCTAAAACGATTGCACTTAATTACCGCTTCCTATTCGGAGAGACGGGAACGACACGTTCCAAGTGGGCGCCCGTGGCCCGGATACGGCGTCGTCGACGTCGCTCGGGCGTCGAAGGCAAACGCAAGCAATCGCTGCGAGGAAATTGCGCTATCAACAGACAGCGCGACCATTCGGCAGTGATTCAAAGTTCGACCGTTTGATGTCTCGTTATTGTGTTATTCTCGGCGAGTTCTCCGCGGAATGGCCGGCGCACGGCCGACTTTTCTCGATTTTCCCAAATTCGATTAGGGCTTTTGTGGTATTCCATATACCCGTCGCTAGTATGCGATATAAAAGTCGAAACTCCGTTTATGTCTATCGTAAAACAGAATATGAAGGAGAGCACGGTGAAATTCTCTAAATACATAAATATATACATACATACCAATCTATTTAAAATAAAATATAATTCACAATACAGTATGTGTTATGAAATTAATAGCTAGCCAAGAAAAAAGGGAAGGAAGTAAGACCTAACTGAAGGATAACATAAGACAGATTTAATTGTAACACATATCAGGAACGTCCCACTCATCGGACGGGTCAGTGATTATGTGGTAGTGCAATTCGGATTTGTTGGCGATTTTGTACTATCCTTACTTCAGTCAGAATCGAGCCTCCACATCGCGGAAGCCAAGGACTGGAGTAGGGGCAGTTCGCTCTGATTCGCATAACATCATGGTAACGTCTGCATCTGTCATTTAATGAACGTCCCTCTTCAAATTGGATTTTAGGTCCGGGAAAGAATAACAACTATTTTATTTTTGTCAGCGTTTCAGAGGTTTATTTCTTCTTCTTCAGGAGATTATAGAACTAGATAATTGAATTTTATTAAAATATATGACTTATTTTCACATGTACATTCTAACTGTTAATACGATTTTTGATTTTTATTTATTACTAGCGACCCGCCCCGGCATTGCACGGTTTAATACATCACATTAGAAACCTCTAAAATTACACAGGCACACAAAAATAAAAAAAGTTGTCTGTCCGAGAGGTGCACATGTATATTCTCATGTATTTTTGGCTGCTGAACACGATCCCACCGTCAGATTTGCTCCATATCGTCCCAGATTTTTCCTAACCTCAAAAAAAAGCATTAAAAACCCAGAAAATCGACAAATTAGCATAAACGATGGAAAAATCTATTGGTCGGTGAAAATCATGCCCTAGAATTATGGATGCCCATGTATTTTTGGCCGCTGAACACGATCCCACAGCCAGATTTGCTCCATATGGTCACAGATCTTGCCTAACCTCAAAAAAAGCATCAAAATCGCACAAAATCGAGAAAATAGCTTATTTAAACTATGTAATACCTGTTGATTGATTATATAGATTGATTATATAGATATTGGGGCATAAAAGCTTTAGTTTTAGAGTTGACGGGCTCGAAAATATGAGTTTTGCGTAGATGGGGGTCTAAAAGTTGAGGTTATGGGGTTATAAGGGTTTAAAATTTCAAGTTATGGGGTCACGGGGTTTGATAGCTTCTGTTATAAGGTCAGGGGGGGTTTAAAAGTTTGAGGTGTGCGGTTATTGGAGCTTAATAGCTTTAATTATAAAGTTACTGGGATATGCCCCCCCCCCCCCTTTAAACCTCAAACGTGTGTTGGACCAATTTTCCTTTAATCTACTGTCCAAAACCTGTAAAATAAAAAAAAATCACAATGATTGGAGTTTTCTGTGGGGGAGTTATCTTATTTTGAGAAAAATTTTGCCGTTTTCGTCCACTGTGCGGCATCGTATTCAGCGGTCAAAAATACATGGGAATACATAATTCTGAGCATGATTTTCACCGACCAACAGGTTTTTACATCGTTTAGGTATATCGTTTATATTATATTGTTTAAATTTGTCGATTTTCCGGGTTTTTATGATTTCTTTGAGGTTAGGAAAAATCTGGGACTATATGGAGCAAATCTGACGGCGGAATCGTGTTCAGCGGCCAAAAATACATGGGATTATACATGTGGCACCTCTCGGACAGACAACTTTTTTTATTTTGTGTGCCTGTGTTATCAATGTTTCTCTATTATATTAAGCATGTATACATATATTCCTCTTAATCACCTATCTATTAAAAAAAAACCTTCAAATCCGTTGCGTCGTTTTAAAGATCTAACAACAAGGTAGGGAAAGATTGTTTATACTATGTTATGATTTAAAATTTACACTGACTTGAAAATTTTGAAGACCCCGTATCTAAAGAGGGATGCAACATTGGACTAAGGTATAATTAGTTCAATTAGTTCAAATAGACTTATTTTGACCTATATTATGTACCATTTATGCTACTTGTAGCACAACACTCTGTATTTTTAATTTAATACATAACACATGCATGTAGCGTTTTTCAAGTTTAATTCACAAAACTACGTAAATTTATTTTCAAAAAATCATAAAAATGTTTTGTTATGTCACTAAAGTCTACAATGTCTTGCTCTGGTTAAGCGAGATCGGAAGAGACTGAGGAGATGTTATTTCAATGTCCTGTTATCTGTTCTCTTAATTCTCTAAATTCTCAGTAACTAATCTAGTCCGACGCGACAATAAGTAATAGCCGGGTAAACATTTCCGAATTTGTCTATCCTATTTGCCAGCGGCAGGCGATTGCACGTAGCACACCGCGGTGGCATATCCGCGAAAATTGGGCAGATATGCAGGTATAAAAGACAAAACATCATTTGTCTACTGTAGTCGACGAGCTAAGTATAGCGCTGCTGTCCCGTCTGTATACGGCGGAATTGGACGTATGCGAATGTGCGAATGCATGTGGTCAACTGCAATTGTTGCAATACTTATTCTTATTATATTATATTTTAATTTTCTATTTATTCTGGGTTGTGTTTTAAATTGGTCATTGCTTTAATCGTTTCGTTGTGCGTTGTGTAATAAATAATAAATATTGAAAATAGGTAATAAAATAACAAATATAGAAGATCCTATCGTTTACGTTAAAGAACATGGTTTTTCTTCGCTATATCTAGAAGAAAAGTTGAATTAAAAAAAAACCCAAAAGCGGCCAGACTTGAATCTATCGCAAAAAGACAGAAAAACCGTTCGTAAATTCCAAATATGTTTATATGAATCTTTTACCTGGTTGACTGGAAGTGTAAGAGCGAATGCAGTTTTCCTTATGTTCACTTTGGTGGAGAGGAAGTCTGGGCAAAAGATGGTGTGAATATTATAAAAAATTTGGTTCAAAAAGCTAACAAACATGCTGCCTCAAAAAGACATATTACCTACAACGAATTTTTTTATATGCTGGGAAAGGTGCGTATAGATCATGCTCTCATTGAAGCAACAAAAATAAACGCTTTGCAACATAATGAAAAAGTTGCAAAAAATAGGCACATTGTTGGACGATTAATTGATGTGGTGTGTTTTTTGGCGAAACAAGAATTTGCATTTAGAGGACGTCACGAGACTGCTGATTCAAAGAATAAAGGTATATATTGTATGTTTTTTTTTTGCTAAACATATCGCGTATAATACGATATTAAACAAATACCTATTTTTTAGGAAATTATTTGGAAATACAAGATCTACTTGCTATGGAAGAGTCTGCTATGAAAGACCACTTGTAAAGCAGTTCAGTTTTCAAAGGAACATCGAGTGACATTCAAAATGACCTTATTGAATCTGTGAAATACGTAGTTCACCAAATAATTTTGGACGAACTGAAAAATACTGATTTTGTTTCTGTTCAAGCAGACGAGACAACATGTGTTTCATGTCGAGCGCAATTTAGTATTATTCTAAGGTATATTTACAAAAACGAAATAGCTGAGAGATTTCTTGGATTTTATGATGTCTCTAGTAATAAAACGGCAGTTGGACTTTACTTTAGATACTTTCACACAATATAACTAAGACGTTTGTCCAATTTTTTATGTTTTATTCCCAATGTCTACCCAAGAAAAAATATCACGCTTCGCCACTGCTTACATATATGCAGAGTTGCTAGAATGACTGGCAACGGTGCTGTCGTATAAAAGTAACTGAAGCTAGGATATCAAATTTTGGTCATACGCAATACAAAAATTACAGAACTTCGCTGCTGTAGATGACGCATTAAATAAACCAGTTCAAAATAAGTACGACAGTGTATTAATGAAAGACACCGATTTTGCCAAATCAAGACAAATTTGTGACGGTGGATCTACAGATCCATTAAATGAGTGTAAGTAGTATTTTAATTGTGCCTTTATTACCTCGAGTAAATGTCGAAAGGTCGTTCTCAAAATATAAACATATATTTTCCCAATACAATGATCATGACTTTCGGAGACAACTATAGATACCTATCTGATGCTATAAAGTTTTTACGAATCTTCTGAAGTTTGTGATCGTACTGTTAACCAAGCTATGTTCTCAAGCTAATTAAGAGGATAAGTTGAACATACATACGAGGTGTATTAAGTAATGCGACTGATTTTTTTAATTGTTTTTATTCGACTAGAATTTAAATTCAGTATTGTCTCCTTTAAAATATCTTTCTTGGGAAGCCACACAGCGCTGGAAACGCAGATGATTCGTCCATTCCTCTTAGCAGTGGTGGTCATATACTGGAGTAGGCCTTCAGCTGGTGGTTACAGCCGTTTGAATATTTTCTTTGTCCGAAGTCCCTTGATGTGATAAGAGAAAAACGTCACAAAGATTCAAGTCAGGCGAATAAAGGAACTGAGGAGCCACAGGGAATGTGTTTACTGGCTAAAAACTCGTTTACTGAAATAGCTGTGTGACAAGGCGCATTGTCGTGATGCAAAATCCAGTTGTTCTTGATGTTTGGTCTTACACGCATGACCCTTTTAAACATCGAAAGTTTGATTTACTGTTTGGCCTAGAGGCCAAACCTCAATTCCCGGTGCAAATCAGGTTGATTTCCGACTTGCTCGTTCTTGCTATTTCGGGCCTTGGAGGGCTTGAACTGTGTCATTCCATGCTTTGATGCTTGGTTTGCGAGTCATACTCAAACACCCAAGTCTCATCATCAGGAATGACACGTTCCATAAAATGGGGATACTTTTTAGTCGTTTCCAAAATGTCAACACTTGTTTCTCTCCTGATGTCCTTTTGTTCCTGCGAAAGGTTTTTTGGAATCATTTTTGCGAAGATATTTCTCATCCCCAATTCGTTAGTCAAAATCTGATGAACAGTGGTGTGATTCAAATTTTACCGATCATTCTTGTCGTCAACGAGATTGAACGCACAAGTCCTATTCTATCGCATTTATCTTCTTAAGAAACCGCGTATCTTCATTCTTGTCGTCAACCGACGATCTGAACGCACAAGATCCCATATTCTATCGACATTTTCATCGATTCTTGAAGAAATCGCTGTGTGGTTCATCTTCAATCGACTCTCTTCCTTTTGAGAATGCCTTAAACCACCGAAAACCTGGGCTCAAACAAACAAACAAATCACTTTAAAAAGTTCAAATTTGTATGAATTCAAGTTTGTATTGAAGGTCCATTACATGTTAACCTACCGGCCGTCCAAGTCCTGCTCCGCAGTGTTGCTAGAGCGGGCGCTACGTTGCCAGCCTCATTACTTTATTTACACACCTCGTATACGTTAAAAAGCGTGAATTTATTGCTTTTGTTTCTATATTTAATATCAGTTATTTTATTACATGTATGCGTAAATTTATTTATGCGTACGCCTATGTCCCGCGGCAGACTTCGGCCAACTCAAGTTATTGCTATTTAGCCTTTCAAGGATAATTCAACGGCACAAGGTTAAATGTGGTTATGTACGTGGTGTTTGATTTATTATTCTACAACCTACAACTAATATTTCTTTAATTGCGGAGCATTCTAAAAAAGTATAGATACAAAGTTTTGTTACCTCGACTTAAATATCTGCTGCTACATTCGCAACCAAGTTTTGTGCAATAAATTTCATTCAAAATGTTGTTACATCGGATTTATCATCACATCACGTACCACATTTTTTCGCATACATGTTCGATCTTAGTCATCTCATAAAGCAGCAGTCACTGTATTCAAGAGGAGACGTATAAAATTTCAAAATAACGGTAAAGCAACGTTTTACCCTTTATTTATACAGGGAAACTTGATACACGCTGGCATATTCTGCGAGAATATTACTCACTTTAGCACGAACGCTTTACTCTTGAGTGAAACATAATCCACTTAAAAGCCTGACCCTAAACAGTCTAAGTGGAAAAAGATTCGAAAGGTTAGATTATAAATAAAGTAGAAAGAATGGCGATTTTGATAAAACAGTGTTTCTTTTACCTGCATTTGTAATATTTTGTTGTATTCCCAGGTATTTTATCGTATCAGTTAATTTTTAAGATATGATTATGGTTGTTACCTATCAGGCAATCAAATTTTAGTAATTTGCGTTTATCGCAGCTTAAAGGTAAGAAGAGTTTTTTTTTAAATGATGGTCAGAAGTTAATGATTAAACCAACCAATAACACTATTCAAATCATCAACTTTTTTTATTTCAGACTGTCCCAACATATATCTTACTCTATACAGAAAAATACAGTACCATCGGCAAAACTCATAACTATGGCCTTGGCAAAATCAAGGAAGCACATAGGGCAGGCAGGCTTACAGCTAATGTGTTTACTACTTACAAGAAGTATCCGGAAGTTGTAAAAAAAATGAACATAAATTGTTATTTAATCATTAAAATTTATTTTGTCCCCTTCAAATTAGGCTCCATCGAGTGCAATACAGATGTGCCAATGTTTAATCCAATCCTAGATACACCGCTCATAGGTCGCCGAAGGTATCGCCTTCAGCTCCTTCAGCGAATTTTGTTTGATGGCTTCTAGCATTTCAAAGCGGCGACCCCGTAGTAGCAATTTTAGTTTTGGAAATAAAAAAAATCACACGGAGCCATATCCGGTGAATACGGTCCATTGTATTTATTGAGTTTTTGGTCTTATATTCGGTCACAACAATCTTAGCTCGGTGAGATGGCGCGTTGTCGTCGTGCAAATTTCAAGAATTTTCTTTCCACAATTCCAGCGGTTTCCAACGGATACTTTCGCGCAAACGTCTCAAAATACCGAGATAATACTTCTTATTAACCGTCTGTCCTCCCGGAAGGAATTAGGAATGTACCGCGCCTCAATAATAAAAAAAAACCGTCAGCATCACCTTCATTTTCGACCGACTTTGGCACATTGTCGGCTCATCATAATAGCGCCATTCCGATGTTTGACGACTTGTTTGCATGTCGTACTCGTAGACCCATGTTTCGTCTCCAGTGCACTAACGGCTCTGGAGACCATGTCAAGAGCAGCCTGCTTTATGCTCTTTTTGAAGAACATTCAGCTCTTTCCAGTCTCGCAGCGACGCGTTTATTGCCCAAAATATCACTCAAAATACCATGAGCTGAGATTGTCGATATGCCACACTCTTGAGCCAACTCTCTAACACTCATATGGCGATCTTCAAGCACTAATGTTTTGACTTTGTCGATGCTATCGGCTGTCGTAGAGGTCGATGGCCGACCGGAGCGAGGCAAATCTTTGAAGATTTCACGGTCCGCTTTGAACTCCTTATACCACTCGTAAGCCTATATTTTGGACATACACGAATCACCAAAGGCCTTATTTAACATTTTCAATGAATCGGCACACGAAATTTCGTTTGCGGCAAATTTTAAACAAACGCGTTGTTCCACTATTTTTCCAGTGTACAATTCGCCGAACACACTTACGGTCTTCATTACTAACAGCTGCTGTAAACACACTGAGTGACCGATCGCGCTCTAAACAGGCTTGATAATTGAAGAGTGAACTTGAATAAGGGGTTAAGTACCAAAAACAGGAAATTTTATTTTTTTCCTTAAAAATTTTAAAAGCGTGTTCAAGGTCCCCTAAAAGGAGTTAAATTCCAAAAGAATATTGTTGGATCAGCAAGTGGCGCATCAGTGTAAGTCGCGAGCGTCATTTCCTATTAAAGGGGCAAAGTGCCATCAGTATTAGGTCTATTCACAGAAATTACTATGAAATTTCTCGTTAGCGGTCACAGCTACTTATCAAACGATCGTCATTTCGCACAAATTGAAGAACAAGACTTAAAAAAATGCTTCATGCCTGAGGACATGAAAGTTCTTAAGAAAAATATTTCTAAGACCAAGTAAAAAACATCCAGATAGTTGGACAGGAATCAAAACCAGAGCTTAATGCAGCTAAAAAGCAAATTTGTGTGCTATGATTCCATATCTTCATTTACCAGAGCACCAGGAGTTCTACAGAAAACTTACAGCATAGTTGACGGCACTTACCTACCATGAAAAAGCTAGAGGTACTTAACCCTTTTCTATTTTTTTTCATTTACTTTCGTTTTTATTAAAAACATTTTTATTTTTTGTGTTTTTTTTTTTACTATACATGTCTTAAGCGGTTGAAAATAAACAGTGTTGTCAAATTACAAACATTTTTATTCATAAATAGTTAAACTAACCGGTCTTTTTACTCTCCTGAAAATTTAACTTTTTGGAACTTAGCTCCTTATTCAAGTCTACTCTTCAATTATGGAAGAGGCTACCAACCTGAAGGAAAAAACATTTTACCGATTCCTTTTAAGCGGTTCATTTAAATTCAAATTTCCGGGTATTTTTTGTGCGTAATATATTTTATTAGTGATGTAGGTTGTGTAATTGCATATTGGGTTGATTATCCCATTCGAAATCCGATTTTTTTAATTAGTAAATTATGTTTATCTATATAATTGGTAATCAACTTTATCACAATCACAAAGTAATAATTAATAATCACATTTTCAAAAATTTTTGCGAAATTACTGATTAACCCTTAGTAGTCACACTTTCCCAGAAAGACGTACTAGTCAGATTGGGTCCATCGGACCCAGACGTATTTGAATTGTTATAAATAATTGAATAATGCATTTTAAATAATTTAAAAAAATCCAGGGTATAATTTAAACCTATTTTAATGGAAGAAAGTCGGTTGTAAATGAAAAATAAATTTTTAATAATGCAAAAAAAAATTATACAAAAAAACTTTCGAAAAATGACTTATTTCACAAAAATTGCAATAACTTTTGTAATTTTTAACTTAAAAAATAAAATCGTTGTACAATCTTGAAACCATATACTTTTAAGGAAATTCAATGGTTTTTGCGGGCATTTCAAAAAGTATGTATATTTATTTAGCAGGATGAAGGAGCGATTTTGACGGAAAAAATGAGTGACTATTACACAGTAACTACTAAGGTTAAAGAAATAGGTCTATAATTATTTCTAACTACCGATTTAGACCCATTTTAATACAGTGGTTTTACTATTGAGACTTTAATTTCAGGTGGATAATAGACTTGTTCAATTATTAGATTTATAAGATGTGCTAACGGTTGTGATATCTCTTTACATATTAGTTTCAATATTTCGGCCTTCACTCTGTCAAATCCTGGAGCTTTATGTACTTTAAGTGAATTATATTAAATTATTATTGGAAATCAATATTTGACTCAGTTTGAGCCACATGAAAATGGACTCCTAGAAAAAAAAATAGCGAAATACACTTCCCCCTCATTACCCAGTTACGGCCTTTCTCGGTTATAAGTTCTCCAAGGTACGGTTTTGAGACCTATTTTGTTTACTATACAGGTGAAGTTACGGTACTACGAGCATAGGTGGATATCAGCTGTTGTATTTTCATGCATCCCTGCCACTATCAGGCTAACGAAGGTAATTTATCCTGTCCCAAAAACCTTTGTACAATGTAGCAAGTTTGTAATGAGATTGCCTTCTGGCAACTTCTTATGAATGTTATGAAGTAGTCCAATGTCGCGATGTTATTGGCAAGTTGGTTGTCATCGTTTGTTCTGATGAGTACCACGACCGTGTATATCTTCCTTCTTTAGTGTCCAAAGACGCTTGTAAAGGTCTTCCATTTAGTCACTTCAAATGATGTAAGGCAGTCCCAATGCCGCGATGTTATCTGTTGCGTTATATGTTATACGTTAAGTCTTCTCTCGTTCAGCCTTATAAATGTTGTTTGTAAGTAGCAGTGCGATATTTATTATGATCCTTGTTTTTTCCTACTGTTGGGTTTGATATACTTATATATAAATACTGATAAAGATACTGATAAAGAATTCATCAATAGATGAGGACAGCGAATTAAGAACTTGAAAAAGACGTCATATTAAGCAACGTACTATGTGATGATATGTACTTTTTGTTTATAATGGTGTCAAAATCTAATTTCCAATAATTAACCATTGCCTGCTTATCGTTGGTTTGTCCATAAATTCCGATCTCTCTATCATTTTATCAAAAAATTTCACTTTCTTTTTCTTAAAGATCTGTGTGCATTTTGAGTTTGAAATAACAGGTTCCTTAATATCGTTATCGATTGTATCACAACATAATCATAAATGTATATTGTCCGCAAAGAATACACTCAAAGAATGAAAAAAAATATATATGTTTCGATGAAAAACTGCTGACAGTTCTAGATACTCGTGTGAGAATCTACAGACAACAAAACTCTCTCTTCAACAATTCCTCTAAACTAGGTTAGGAGGCGAACTGAATTTGTAAGGAGCACGTGGTGTGGTGGTAGAATTTGTTAGTTACTTATCCGGGCACCATAAGTTCGACCAGGTGCTCTGGTATACGTCTCTAATGGATATACTATAGACATCTGGCGGGCAAAGCAAACCTATTGGTTGCTGGGCACTAAAAAGCCCAGCTTAAGCAGTACAAAAACTGAATAGAAGACTATTATTCTCGACTTGTGGTTGAGGAATATCACCGGGAGATGGAGAAATGAAAAGAATGGTCGGGAGTAAAGAAATCATCAATTCAGCTTCAGCAACTTTACATTATGATTAGTTCATAGTTATGTTATATCAATTAAATATAATATTGGAAGTTAACTATTTTAAAAACATATGCTAATTCTTGATTTGACTGTGACATGGTGTTACTTATATATTGGGAAAAGGTGCTTTTCATACATGTTAGCAACTTTAATAATTCTTAACGACTTTTAATCTGTGCATTAGGGCATATTAGTGCATTACCATTTTCTCTACTAGCCTTTCTCTTACATTAATTTCCTATAAAGGAGACAAAAATATCATAAAACAATCATTGATTCATTTCAACAATAGTGCAATCATCTGTTTTTAAACAAGCACATTTTAGTTACAGCATGAAGGGTATGACATCCTAGACGGATATGTTTTCCTGATAATTAGGTGGTCCCATGCGTTTGGACGTGACAGCGGATATGTCTTTTGTGTGCTTGTCTGTCTCCACTAGCAAAGATTACTTTTTACTTAAACCTAGGTGATTAAATATTTGTGCCTAAGTTTTGCAGCTTTTATATTTTGATGGAGGAATGGAGAATGGAGGTTTAGTAATATCTTACATAATATTATTATGTAGGAGGTTATTTCCCCTAACCTAATATATTACCTATATTAACGTAACCTACCTAACTTACCTCTGACATGCATGTGTAATCATATTATATCTAATACTCCAAATATATGGTGTAAATCCATTTCTAAAATTGGTAAAAATTGGGTAGTTGTCTTCCGACGTCTAGCAAAAATTACTGTTGTCCCTATTATTAGTAGGTACCTATTATATAATCAATTCCCTATGCATATTTAGCGTCTGTACTTATGTATGTATGTAGATGGAGGCTTTATGTGTGTGTTTGTATTCAAGCGGCGAATTCGGCCAGTGATAAAAAAGTCCTTATCTAAAAAAAACATTCTAAGCATTCGAATAATTGAAGTACGAATAATCGAATTTCTATATTATATTTATAATACGCATAATGCGGAAATCGTCGTGTGTTTTCGATTGTCGTCGTAATGTCACATTGTGGATCTTTTTCATTTATCCACAATGAGTTATGTGTATTTAACATGGACCCTAAACACTAAAATAGTGAAATGCACAACACGTTCTGATAACATTATATCCGTCTAAAAGATTAATACAACTTTACTGTCCTTGCTTCTTTCTGCATCCCCCTTGTCTTAATTTCTGATTATCCATATTATTCTTGTTGTAATATGGTAGGTACGTATATTGTGTTAATTCACTGGTATTTATTCTAATGATTGGGTATATTGATTGTTGGTGGTATTGGTACTTATTTTTATTTACTTAATTGATATTTACATATTCATATATTTTATTATCTTTATTGGCTGATAGACATACAAAAAAATTGTTAGCGTTAGTTACGCTACTTCCATGAATTTTAACGAATTTTGGAGAGTAGCCGGGCTCTGTGCAAGACTGTGTGTTCCCGTACGGGAACATTAGGTGACCGGATAGCATAAAATATCGAAGGTTGTTTCTAAAAATCCTTATCGTAATAAATGTACCTATTATAAAATATATGAAAAATAATAAAATTGGGCGTGAGCAAAAATTTTTAAAAAACATTTACTAATAGCCTCTGAATTCAGATTGTGAATGTTTTAGACGGAATTGCATTGTTAACTTTTAATTCGCATTTTGTGGTTAGAAATATGGTGTTTATAAATTTGACAATACGTAGAACCAAAAAAGTTAGATGTCATGACGCTTAGCGTCTAAATGAGAAAAATATGCATATAACAAAGTTAAAGAAAAACAGAAAGCCATCCAACTTTTATTTTCAGGTGTTTTTTGTGGAGATCCTAGTTCTTACCAGCTATTTGCATAATATTAAATTGATGTTTCACTTTAGGAGATTTTTTTGAGGCGATAAAATTATATTATTATAAAAAGTAATTTTTCTCATAACTCAATCACCCCGTATCTCTTACGATTCAGAATGTGGAGAAATGAAAACATATTGGTCATCCATAAATACGTTTTTTATAATAAATCATCGTAAGTCATCATGTCATTATAATTTCTTTCAACATCAACGATATTATCAACAATAACAATTCGTCGCAAACACACTACAGAAAAAGGAAAACACAGAGCACGTTATATTTTGATAAGGTGTAACAATTTGTTGATAAAAAAATTAAAATACATAAAATGCAGTACTTTGAACCGATTGCCATAGCTATGCAAGATAAATAATTTGGGGAACCACTGTCTTGAGTTCATAAAGAAAGGCAACATGCGGAAGTTTTATGTAGTGTATTTGATTTTTGAGCACGTATTTACCGACATTTATTTAGTGGCAAAATAGGAAACAAAATCATTTTCAAACTTGCACAATAAATTATGTTTCTGGTAGCGGTTTAGTGCTTACAATTAAGATTTAACCCATTCTGCTATGCAGACTAACACTACTGGTTAATTCCACGTTACTGTACACACACAAATCTCAGATTTGCATCGCTTTCCTTGTTTTCATTCCTGGAATTTTTATAACCGACACAAACACAATGATTCGCATAAAAATATGTAGAATATACATATGTATGTGAGCGATCGACGGAATTGGGTTTGTGCCGTATCCGACATTGTTTACGTAACCTGAGACCCTTACCCAGTAAATTATGCCCTCAAGAACCTACGACACCGACGGACGGCCGCATGGTCCCGATATGTTTATTTTTATTAGTTTAGTTTTTATGGAATAGACAAGTGAATATGAATGCTGGCAGATGTGAGGGCAGTTTAATGCCAAACTGGATGACGATGGAGCAGCAAAGTGGTGCCAGGAAATGGAAAATCTGGGCACTACGTTTGATTGGTCCGACTATGAATTACTGATCAAGGTACAAGCGACCTCATGGGTGAAGCAATGGAATGGTTTTCATCGTGTGAAACCAACAGAGAAAACCTGGGAAGCTTTCAAATCAGAAATTTCCAGCATGTACCCACCGAAAAGAAACTTGAGCGAGAAATTTCGCAGGGCCGGAGTATACACCAGCGATAAGCTGATTCATATTGTGAGTATGCCAGAAAGAAAGTCACGCTTATTAAATCCCTAAATTTTGCATTGTCCGATAGTCAGCTGTTAGAATTGGTTATTGGCGATATAATTGACATTAATGTTAAAACCGCTGCCTTTAACAGCAATCTAAAGACGATTGTTGACTCTTTTAAGTAATTATAAAATGTCAGACAGAGGTGTAGGAATGGATAGGACGAAAAGAATTTATCCTTTTTACTCTAACACTTGCGCAAAATTATATTACAATTGCAATCAGTCAGGGCATATTAGTCGTAATTGTCCGAAGAAATCATTTCATGGTAATTTGATTGGTAGAATCACTGAAAATAATAATAACAGTCCTACCGACAGTAGTTCAGACGATAGACCGGGGTGGAGACACCTCGATATACGGATTGTACGAAAGTCGCCTATGGATTTACTGAGAAAGATTATTTTTTTTGATCTTAAATGTATATACTTACTTATATGCGCGAAAAACCAACATCGCAAGCTGAACTGGTTGCACAGGTGCACTTTGTTATTTGTATATAGTCGTACATCTTCTATCTCGTTCAGCACTTACAGTGGCATACGCAAATTAGTAGTAGAGTAGGGCAGGATACAGACAGAGTTTCTAACTGACTCAAGATTAAATCACAGACCGTCAAACAGCTCATTTACAAAGTTTAACTATTTTCTTGAAACAGGTGCTACTTTTACTAAGGTAACTTGTGGTGACATAGTGCCATTTATCTCATCCTGCTTATCTACGTAAATTGTTTTCATAAAGTCCGTAAACATTGTTATTTATTAACAACTCTCGTATACATTCACGAAACAGTCTTTCAGTCAGATAAAAAAATAACAGTCTTTCGCTAATTGACTGTAACAGTTGACATGGTAAAAATAGTTCTACTTAGTTACTTAAAAAATATTAATAATAATTTTCTTACTATGAAATTGTTTGCAGCAAATGTTTGCATTATGTTTCAGAATCTTCTCGAATTGGGGGTAGGTCTTGTGTGTGTTTTACTCCTTTAGCCAGTAAGCAGTGGAGTATGGTGTGTATTTGGTGTAATTTTTATCAGGAGAATATGTTGGACAAAGATAATAATATCGAATAGATATTTGTGGAGGCAGTTTTGCACCTTATTGATTTTGTTAATCACATGAACGTAGAATGCAATAAATAGTAACGCTGAATAAATTCGAGTACATACACAGTCGATGGTATATTAATTTGTATATAATTAAATATATTTGTTATAATTAAAGCAAGATCAGGAAATAAGAAATATATTTACAATTTCACAGTAAATATAAGCATAACATATCAAAGATTTAATTTAGCTCATATAAAATGACGGTTTATTTCTTCTTGCTTTTTTTTTCAAAACCTGTTGCACTATTATTTCTGTAGCATTTTTGGTTATATCTGCAGCCAACAATTTTGTAAAAAGCAAACATAAAATCTTTTGAACTGCTCCATACTTCATGTTCTCCTAATATCTCATGTTCCCGTATGGAACCACATGACGTTCTGGAAGCAAATTGTTGCGTCTCTGCCATCTCGATTTAAAGAAAAAAATCTTTTCATATCTGATTTATTTCATTTCATTAGTTCAAGTAGTTAGTACAAAATGCATCTCAAAACAGAAAATTTGGATGTTTTTTTGTTTTATTTTGAAGTTGTTGAACATTTATCGTTTAAATATGTAGTATATATTTAATTGAAAAATAAGACTTAATGCTTCATTTACTTCTTTTTTGTTTGTTTTTTTTTTGCCAAATACTTTTTTTGATTTTTTTTGCAACAAATACTGATCCTTTGAAAATATGGATTTTCTTGAAGTTCCACTCAATTTTCTACTCTAACCTTTATCCACAATTTGAAATGATATTGTTCTAAGATGGAAGGAAGGAAGGTGAGTGGAGAGAGAGCTAAAAGCACGTGGTGCGGTGGTATATTCTGTTCCTTAGCTATTAGGGAACCAGATATTCTTGGAGGATTTTGGAGTCAGATTCAGAAAATTTACTATGACATCTAGGTTTCAGAAGGTATAACTCCAACACCACGAGAATAAAAAGTGGGGGTCAAATATAGATGTATGTTTAATTAACTGAAGATAGCTTGTTGCAACCAAAAGATGGCGACGGTGATTTGAAAAATGCAGTTACATCCCCACTTTCACAATTGCTGACTAACCATAGTAAAGTAATAAGCGTAATAAGCGTTATCAATAGTAAAAAGTAACCAATTGTTAAATACATACCTACATACATATCTCTAGTTAATATTTCAAAAAATGTGTCACAATAATGGATTTAGTGTTAATGTTTTAGTTAACAAATGGTGAAGAAAACCCCAAAGAATTACATGACTAACTACAAGTAAAAGTAGGCTTAGTTCCGGCTAACATAATTTTTCTACAAAAATAAAAAAAATTACAACTTGCTATTGACTCTTGGAGGTGACAGGTGTTAGTCTACCATTAAGCTTCCACCAAAGATGCGCTTAGAGTTGGATGTTAAGGATGCTCTTAGTATGTGTTTAAGCTTTCTCCAAGAACAAGAACTATCGATCGACATTTACTGAGACTTTCAGATTGTCTTGAAATATTTGAAGACATATATGTGTTTACTTTCTATATTAACCTTGTTTAACCACCATAATCCTTCATCAGACCCCGTCAGACTTAGAATCTTGCTGCTTACAGATTTTAATGTATTGTATACATGTATCAAAGTCCAAATATTTAAAAAAGAGAAGCGAATTGAAAGTGAATGTACATATGTATGTATAACGTGGGAGTTATCCAAAACATGAAGCTACCACATTGCTACACACAATCTAACTAACATGTTTTCCTGCTTACAGGGAACTCAGTTCTGTTTGAACGTGGCAAGAAGTAGATGATCAACGGATAAGTTGAATAAATAAATACATACTTTTTGGTTAGATACTGACTGGTTTTATTAAAGTGTAAATGTAAAAATGTGCATATATGGACCCCATATGGATGCATATATGTATGTGTAGTACGATATGCTTTTAAATTAAATAATGTTCATATTTTATGTAGATATCCGTTATTGACTAGTAAAATTTTAAAACTTGGTTGCAATCAATATTACGTATATAACAAGCACAAATACATATCGTTGTTGCATATTGTACATTTTTTTATATAAATGCGGTCGTATTCCCAATTGTTATAAAATAAATAGATGATTAATGATTGAAAGCAGAAAGACAACCATGTCTGGACTATTTGGAAGCAGCACGAACCAAATTTACCCTGACAAAAATTCCCAAGAATTTCATACATCTCATGAATGCCGGTTTAGCATGCTTGCTTCTTTCTCAACCAGGTGAACATGAGGCCTCCATAAGTATTGTCCATAACTGTCAACTTTTCCAATTATAAATTACACATTAGATTAGTAAATAAATATTATAAAGTACCTATTTCATATTTTGTATTCAAATAATAGCGATAATAAAATTAGACTGACAATAATAAAATCTGATTTACTAAAACTTATCTTACTTAACAAATTTAGATAGTAACTAACCAATGTGGTGTGGTTGTGTTTGTAGTGTAATCTATGTCAAGAGAGTATAACTGGTAAAAGGTATGTGAAATATCGACACAATTAGTACCTACATAAAATACATGCATAAAATATATTATATACACAGTATGTTAAGTTGGGTATAATTAGTTAGACACCCATCATTTTGAACAAATATCAAAATCCTAACAAAACATCTTAAAATATCAACTGAATTTGAACCCCAATCTAAGAAATCATTTCTTAAATTGTTGATATAAATTTCTTTCACATAATTTAGACGACATTCAAAAACTGGTACTGCAAATTTCACGCTTTAATATTCTTTCAACTAAAACATAGTAACTAAATTTATTGTGTATTTAATAAATGTTAACATGTTGTATGTTGTTAACGTTTAGTTTTATTGTGAAATTTTTCACTCCATCCCAAGGGTCTCTAAGGGTAGAAAATGTTCATTTTGACAGGATAAAGATGTACTAATCTTTATCGTCAACACTGTCTTTATCTTTTTTGCCTTTAACACTGACTGTAATATTTTTGTTATTGTATGTATTTTTTTTATTTACTGTTCACACCTGGAATAAGCTGGTAAAAATTATTTTTTTTATAAAATTCATTAAACCAACACTATTTTTCAACATAGATGATTAAGAATACAAGTTTACCAAATTGATATATCATTGCATTCAAAAGTTATGTACCCACACAAAAATAAATTTGTATATAGGTAAGCAGACCGACAACATATTTTTAAGTTTTAAGATAGAATTAAAATTCTCAATGAAATGAATTTATTTTAGCAGTTTTCTCTAAATTTTAGTTCTGACATCTTTAATTATTCTTATTATTCGTCCTTGCACGAAATAAAAAAACCTTTGCTGAGAAGCTAGCAGGAACGCGTCACAGAGGCGTACACTACGTACATTAAAAATATATTTTATTATGGAATTATATCACACTACTCAACGTATATATATATATATGCATATAACTGGAGTTGTACAACAGCTAGGACTCCTGCAATCAAATCAAATTGAGGCAACCCCCATCACATGTGACACGAGTTACGTCGAACTATCCATATCGATCATTATTATCGCATCATTCGACATATTGCAATACAAAATATCGATAATTAAAAATATCGATAAAAAAATTCTTTTTTTTTTAATAGCAAAAAATGGCAATAAAAATAATTAAATCCCGTATTTTTCCATGTGCGACCACATATTATTGGTATTTTTCGATGTCGCGACCTTTCCTGAACACATTTTGCACTGAGCGTAATTATCGTCTTCGCGAATAAAGTGTTTCCAAACCTCATTTTTCGGTGGAGCCATTTTTCTTGGTTATATTCACATTTGTATTACACATATAAAAATCACTCGACGATTAATTTCTCTATATAGCAGAGCATTCCAGGAATATAACATCTTTTCCCGAACATCGTTTCATAGCATCGAACAAATATGCCACTCTTATGGGGGTTAAAACACCATTTTAAAGTGCATTTGGTTTCCAGTTTTGAGGCACTTTCTTCTCTTTCTATCTCATGTTTTAAAAGAAGTAAGACAAACAATAGTATTTTTTCCAGTTTCCCTAGAAACGAAACACCGTTTATAAACTAGTAATTTTCATCAACAAGACAATAAACAATTTTGATATGGCGAAGGGCGACTAAGATGGCAATTAAAATAAAAAAAAAAATTAATTCTTTGTTCTTTTTTCTCTGAAATTTTAAAAAAAAGAATCTCGATATTTGTCTTTTTATCAAATAAAATATATCGATATCCGATAATATCGTAAGTTCCGATATTGATATAAAATATCGATATATCAAAACAAAATATCGATATATCAAAACAAAATATCGATATCATATCGCCCATCCCTACTTTACTCTATGCTAACTTTAATAATAAGTAATAAGTCTGTAGCAGGCAGTGACAATCGCTACTTTCTGTAATATATTTGACTTGATTTAAAATTTAAGGAATAGGGCGAATAAGACTCCGAAGATTTAACAGGCAAAAAAGCTTTATTTCTAAGAAACACATGAAATATATACAAATACGAAACACAGAAAAACATAATAGATAGCAGGTCGTGGCATATAAAAAGTACATAAAAATAGAATCGCAGATACACAGTGGCACAATAAAACAATAGATATATAACATAGAAAATAAATGATTCAAGTATACAACACTTTCAATACATGGTGAGCCAAACTGTGAAGGAATAATGTGTTCTTTAATTTCCCTCTTTTCCCAAAGGAATTCGCAGTGAAAATAATACACTCATAATGTAACCTTCATCAACACGTTAAAAAGAAAATGTCATAATTGCTGTCTTTGTAGTGTTAAGATTTCATTGGTTATAAAGAAACTAATTTTGTGCTTCTGATTCAATACGCGACGTGGCTGTTTTTCAGTATGCATTGTTTTCTCCCCTAATTTACCGTATTAATAACAAATAGAATGGTTATCATGGGAGTTGGCATGGAGGGAGGTAGGTCGTTAATTTGTATTAAACTGGGCCAAGGACAGAGCCTTGTGGAACGCCATTATTTACAAAAAGTCGGTTTTACTTGATGATACTTTATGTAAGAAACATATGTTATTGTGGTCTATTGCTGCGATATTTATCTATTAGCAATATACTGAACGTCGTTAGGCATTAAAAAGTCTTACTCTAAAGCCATTTAAAGCTTTTAATAAGAGATTTTGACAGCACAAAATCAAGAAATTTGGAAATATGAATTACTCGTAACATGAATTGTCAACGTATTTTTTGTTAATGGTTTAAAACTTGTTCGTAAATCCAGACAAGCTCAATTTTTTTTTATATTCGATGATCCGATTTTTTAGATTTTTTTCATAAACTTTTCCATAATTTGAGGCATCATTGAGATCTTTTACTTTTATAAGTCAGTTAATCTAAACCAAAAGTACCCACTTTTGCTAAATTAAACTTAAATCATGGTTTGTTACTTTGTTATTAAGGTTGTTGGAATTATGTATTTCTCAGTTTCATCTGAATTGTCTAGGGTACCCTCCGTTACGTCAACGTAACGTAATGCTTTAATGAAGTTGGTATATAAGCGACAGAATGGGAGACATCTGTCTGCCTCTCTTGCAGAATACTGCGTTATGTTCCACTACAGGAACATCAAATAACAGGGTAACATATATACCACATGGCATAATTTGCAAGATGCGCTAGATAGGTGAATTTGTTTAATTTAGGTGAATATTAGTAATATATTGGTAGATCACCAGACTTCAGATATACGTGATTTTAACCTTGAACGGATATAATCTGTTAATCGGATATACACCTTATGTTTTATTGGTGACAATTTTTTAGTATATTTGGGTACAGGTGGTTAAAATAACTCGTTTATGTTCAAAAACCTTAATATACTTTAATACAGTGCAATTCTCGTTTAAATAATCTGACAAAAAATGCACACAGTACTTCGCCGATAAAATTTGGTCTTTGTCTATCATACCAGTGCAAACATCCCATGTACAGAAACTAGTCAGTCCCAGAACCACCGCTCATGCGTCTCTTGGAAATTATGAATGAAGCATCCATTCATAAGAGCCGTTCAAGGTTAAAACCACATATATCCGAAGTCTGTTAATCACACATAGTATATTTTTAATTTCTACTTATTTTGTGGCAAAGTTGGGTTGAAACCTTAAAAGCTCCAAAACAGGTAAAAGGAGACTAATTTCTCACATGTAGTTTTTTCCTTTTTTAAAATTTTTTATTGCAAACACAGAGAGTGTAAGGCCTACCGCAGACGACAGCTTGTCGGTCACCTACAATTTTGTCGGTATAAATGTATCCTTAAATATTATAATAAGGTTTTAATGAGACACTGCAAATGACCAACTAAAAAGATGGACCGACAAAAAAATTGGAACATGTTCCATTTTTGCAACCGACTCGATTGTCGGTGGCATGTCGGTAATAAATGCAACATATGTACTAATACGAGGTAACGCACACGAACTACAGTTTAGTCGGAGCTGGGCGAAATATAATGTATGTATGTTCAGAAGCGTAGTACATTGTTACATTCTGGTGTTTGGATACAGGATCATTAAATATTAATATGAAACTTCATTAAACGTTCAGTATTATTTAAGTGGGAATAATAATAAAAAAATAAAAAACTTTAAGATTTATTATTTTTTTACGTTTTACGCCCACAGCAGACGGCCGACTATCGGTCACCTACAGCTATGTCAATGTCGGTATGAAAGTATCCTAAATGTTTTAATGAGACACCTCAGACTACAGACTAAAAAAGTGGACTCTGTTCCAACCGAAGTGGCGCACAACCGAAGTGGCGCGGTGGTGGAGGAACTCTCTCTCCCGCAGGCTCAACAAAAAAAACATCAATTTTCGTTCAGTAGTTCCCAAGAAATCTCAATTGTTTTCGGCTTGTCGAATTTGAACGCGCGCGATCGCTTTCCGGGCGCCCGCTCCGCCCGCGAGAGAGAGAGAGTTCCCCCACCACCGCGCCACTTCCCCTTCGCTCGTGCGTCCACGCGGCCGCTCTCTAAAATTGCACATTTTTCAGACGCGCTTTAGAGGTACCTATTATTATCGAATCGACTTCAAATTTGATATGGTTGTAGTGGAAGTCTTCAAGAACACGTAGCTATTTGCAAAATTGATCTACGACAATTATTGTGGAAATAGGGGCCGTTTTACTAAAGTACCTGTTTTTACTTTTTCGCAATTTGCGCGAAAACTTATGAATATTTTTTGACAAATATTTAACTGTAGATAGGTGTTGGAAAACCCTACCCTACAATTTGAGCCCCTTTGAGACATTTCTAGGATAATTACAGACCGAGTAATTGAACATCGATAAATCGCTAATTTTCGTGGTTTTTATTTTTTTGTGCAAAAAGTTATTAACCGATTGTAATGATCCGAAAACTATTTTATTCGTCTTTTTAAGCTCTACAACGGAATATTTTTTTTTAATATTTTTTTCGTGTAAAAGTCGAAAAAAACTTTTTTTTACACCTTTTTGCAAATATTTCCCTATTTGCAATAATCTACGCCGCCTGGACTATAATGTTCGGTCCGTAGACTTTCCCCTCTAACCAATGAATTTCATCAACTTACAGACCGATGATCTGATTTTGCCAACAGCGTCTATAAATATGTACCTAATGTACTTATGTACATATAAGTACATAATACATACAGTATTATGTACGTAATACATAATAAGTACGTAATATAAGTACGTAATACATAATACATACCTAGACTAACAATATACTGAATGCTGAATATATACTGAAATATTTTCGGAATATTTTTTTGGATCTTACAGATTTTTTTTACTAAGAAATATACTACTTATTTTGACTTCATTAATGTAAAATCAAATATTTTAGAAATTTTCCAGTGATATTACAAGGTATAACTATTTAAAATAAAGTTATATAAAAAATTAATAAGTATAAACTAACGCCATACAAAAAACTATAGTATCTGAGTAACAAACCTGTGTTCATTACTTTTAAACTTCTATGTTCTCCTCATATCTCATGTTCCCGTCTGGAACCACATGACATTCTAGAAGCAACTGCATTTTTCGACACTAAATGGAAGGGCAAAAGAAGAAAATTCCAGTGTTTTTGTAGTAAATCCATCTTAGGTAATAAATACATTACCTACATATTATAAATTGTTTTTTTTTAATAATGATATTAAATAAACATTCAGGTAAAGCTACAACAAAGTGGAAGTAATGGTAACTGGAATAAAACATTGAAATTATTATTTTTGTAACATTTGTTTATAATAAAACTGATTGCTAATATATTTTACTTGTACACATTTTTCATCTTTTATCACACCAGTTACACAGCCATGACACTTCATGACAAATAAATTCCACTAAAATCATACATTCTGTCCCTAGCATACTATGTTCTCCTGATAAATATTGTACCCTGAACACCACCACACTGCATTGTCAGTTAACAAACTGACTTTTAAATAATTCGTAACCAAACATAACATAAACAATATAAGTCTTAAAGTATTAAAGTGTGTAATGTACACATACACACATATCTATTTACTTTTAGTATACATTTATATTATTAATTACAATATTCAAATATTAAACCCGTTAATACTGATGTCACACTCGTTAGTAGAGGGGGATACAGTCCCAGTTTATTTGTCCAAAAATAAACCTAGCTAACCTTTATAGGTTCCTGATGCAAAGATGTGTAAAAACACCAAGCAGGATGTTAAAATAATTGAAAATTGTAAGGCACTGGACTGCATTCATTCCTCATTTAATTTTTATTTCATATTTTTGAAGGAGCATGTTTGAAAAATATATGCTCCTTTCTAGTTTACTCCCAAAAATTTTGGATGTTAAAATGAAATTAGTTTGTAAAAAAAACCTTTAAAATGTACCTACATATAACGATGAATTGAATTTAAAAAGTCAATGTTGTTAGATGGATTAGTATCGATGAAAAAATTGTTAATTTCTCTATTGTATTTGAAAACAAGACCTGCCTGCATTTATTAGTTTTGTGGTATCTTCAATCGAATCACCACCTCTAATGAAAAACAATGAAGTGATGACGAATCATCACTATTTTCATAAGCTGACATGTTACTGTTACAATAATAACTGACAGAAACAAATATTTGTATCAATTGAATATGCAGACAAACATAGGTACTTACATACTTAAACGGTAGGATGTCTCAGAAGAAATTGTGGTAAATTTTTAGAACATCTACTTATCGTATTTTGACGAAATTTTTGTGTAGTATACACTATTATAAGTAGTTTGCGACTTGTTAAACTTTGTGCAAATGCCTAATTCGTGTTTTACAGGGTGCCTCCCTAACCTCTGTGACAAAATGAAAGAGGTGAATCGTCACAGAAGGGCAAGGGAAATGTTTCGTAAATAGTACAAATTTTACATACATATATGTAAATGCGTGAAGTATAATTTTAAAAAAAAATATTTACATCACGTTATTGAGTTCGAGAAGGGCAAGGGAAATTTTTCGTGAATATTCGCGCTAGATAGTGAAGTTGTGACTTAACAACAGTGACAGTTCCTTTCCTTATCTAGGGGCAGTTCTAGACAAGGAAACGAACCAGTGAAGCAGATGATTTAAACCCGCGCAATTCAATTCCTTACACTTTCGCAATTTTTTAGTGACACTCAGGAAGGTTTGCACAGCATTTAATGTATGTCATCTTGTTTGTGACATAACGCATTATATGTGAGTATTTTTTGTTTGTCGCTAGGTAATAAGTAGATGTTCTAAAAAACGACCGAAATTGCAGATAAGACCTACTAAGTGGTTTTCTATTTCTTCCTCAATAGCTACCTCGTCTACGCGTCTATGTCACCATGTCGCTAGGCAGATGCTCATCCCATAGTATGTATGACGTTAAGGCTGAGAAACATTTTAATTCAAATGATTTTTGTGGGTTTCGTGGACATAACTTTATTTTTCAGTTATGAGTAAATATGTGGTTAGGTATAATTTAATGTATAACGACTTACTGTGGACTACGAATTTGTTTGCTATAGGATGGTACGTATTGCATATTCCTACAAGTATGCAATAGCATTCAATTTCTGTTGCACTGTCCGCAACAACAAAACATATGTTGGATACTTCAACTATTCGTACATGCTGACATTTTAAACCACTTTCATTTGATGCTGCCCTGGTTGTTAGGGTATCATATATGAAACCACAGTCATATTTCATGTTTCTCACTGAAATGTGGAAAAAAATAATGGATTGGTGGATCTTAAAAACCGTGAATTAATGTTTTCATTTTTTTGACTATTACATGCATTCAATCAATCTTTTACATTACAGTACTTTACAATCTTTGGAAAAAAAAGGAAAAAAATTGTCTACAAAAAAAAAATTGTACAATTGTACTACAAAGTAAAATAAATACAATACCCATCACTGACACAAGTCTCGATAAAATTAGATTTTAACAATAATAGTATTTGGAAGTAAAAAGATATTTCAAAAGATTTCAAGATATTTCAAAAGATTTCAAGATATTTCAAAAGTGTTAACAAAAAAAATTTTTTTTTTGAAATAGCTCAATAAACCCTATTTCTATTCTTAGTATACGTATGCATGTATAATAAGTATGTATGCTAGAGATGGGTAAGTCACGTAAAATTAAATTTCTGTCTTAAACAAAGTCTTCTTGCTAACAAGTTTCAGATGTTCTAAGACGAATTTGTAAGAAAATTATTCTAGAAAGGAAACATTCCTTTTTGATGTTATTATCCGAAATTTACCTTTTATGAAAAATATCTAACAGGTAATTTATCAGAGTTGCCCACCTCTATGACATTTAGTAAAAATTTCTTTTGTCAACATCATAATCACTATTTATATAAAACATATTTTTAAAACTCTTTTTAGAGGGAGAATTATACATATATGTATGCCAGATATGTTTAAATACAAACCTATTACAGAACAAAAATTAAATCTGTTTAAAGTGATATAACATAACCTTTTCCGTATGTTAAATATCAGTTATGTATGTTATGTTTTATTATATTTAATAATATTTATTATTCTTGTTATTATATTAATATCATCGTCTTACTAATGTAATTTAAAATCGTTTGTTATTTAAAATTAATTAAATTAAAACAATAAATAAGATGTCCTTCATTGTAATCCGCCATGTTTGTTTTGAGAAACGCCAACCATACTAGTATGTGTATATGTAGTGCATTCATTGGTGGCATAACACCTCACCCAATGATCAGGAGACCATCTCTGTGTAGAGATTTAAAAAATATAGTCTAATGTATTTTTCCTCTATTTTTTCTGTTTATGCATGTGGATAGAAATAAATTATTATTGGCTCGTTCTTTAAGTGGGTTTTTGGTTTTATTTTTTCTACTGCTGTTGATAACTTGTAATGGAAATAAACAAATATTAAGAATAAAGAATAGAGAGTAAAAAAGTAGACTACACCTTGCAGTTTTCTTTTGACTAATTAATATTTAGGAATCCGATAGAATTCTTGGAATGGCAAGCATGTGTTTGGAAAGAGGTTCCAGATAGTCTTCATATCAGGGAAGCATAAAAATAGAGTAACAACTGTGAGACTAAAAGAACTGGAAATAATACAGAAATCAACTACCAGAATAACAATACAAGTAACAACAAATGACTAGTTTTGTACTCTAGGATATTTTTGTGTTTTGTGTTATTGTGTACAATTTAATTTGTGTTAATTTGTTATTAATTCAAAATCATAACATAGTATAAAACAAAGTCGCTTCCCGCTGTATGTCTGTCCCTATGTATGCTTAGATTTTTAAAACTACGCCACGGATTTTGATGCGGTTTTTTTAATAGATAGAGTGATTCAAGAGGAAGGTTTATATGTATAATACATGCATAATATAATAGAGAAACACTGATAATTTTAGAGGTTTCTAATGTGATGTCGTAAACACAGTGCGAAGGCGCGGTCGCTAGTATTTATAAACCAGTTTAATCAAGTGTATAAAAAACATGATAACTCAAATATGAATAAAAATGTTTGTTCCTATATATCATTATCATGTCTTTACATATAATAGGTATACCCATTAGAAATATAATTTTGAATCGGTTTGGATTTCCCTATATGCTAACTACGCTATAACTTATAAAGGCGGCAAATTTGGGAGGAAAGGAGGGGCTAGCAGTTACTGACTTGGGAAGGCGTTAATTTGAATTTAGAGCGTGAGAGACCCAACACAAAATATTTCGCGCCAGCTTAGGGCGAAGAATTGCTAAATCCGCCACTGTTCTGAACTATTTAATTTTGTTTTTTAATCGTTTGATACTCGTTTTTTAATCGTTTGGCGTGTGGACGGTGAACTCTTTAAACCACCGTGTAGCGACTTCGGGGCATTAAAACCAACCCTATGGGCTATATAGCCCGAATATAGTCCAAATGGCCATAATCTAAAAAGTGTTACGCTAATTTTGACGAACAGTTATATCCTACTATAGTGGGTTAACAGGGTTTAAAAAAGGGTGGGAAACCTATTGACGCGAAATCAAAGACTTGCAAGACTGAACTAAAGGGGGGGGGGGGGACGCGGAAACCCTGGAAATCTATGGTGCCATCTAGACGACGGTAGCAAAATGTTACAATTGAAGTGTTCTACAGACATGGGCAGTACATAAGGTTTATTTATAAATGCTCATAGAACGTTGGTTTTCGTTTTGTTTTTCTTCGACTACGTGATGTACGGTAAGTGTTGTTTAAAATCAGTATTAAATGTTTGTGTTGTTTCCTATGGATTGCGTTATGTGCACAACTTGTACTGATATAGTTATATATACAACTTATACTAGTATAGAAATCTTTAGAGAGTTACAAGCATATTTACTCAATGAAAATATTTAGGGTATGTGAAAGCCACACAGTGCATTTGGGGTAAAACGATCCTCTATGTGTGCGCCAAAATGATCCCGGGATCATTTTACCCCACCTTTAAAGAATCGTTGTACCCATTTGTTGAAAGCATTTAATCAATTAAATTAAGTATCCTTTTTTCAGAATGCCCCGTAAATATATACGCAAAACGCAAAAACAAAGCTGGGCTTCTCAAGAAGACACTGTGTTGTTAATTTTGGATGGGCACTTATCCCATACCAAAAACTTAGATGTCATACTAAAAGCAAGGGAAAATTTTGTTACTTTGTTATGTCTACCACCTCACATCACTCATAAGCTCCAGCCGCTGGATGTTGGAGTTATGTTGCTCTTCAATGCATACATGGACCAGGCGCTGGAAACATGGATGAATAATCATCCTGGAAGAACTGTCACAGTAAGGAAAAGCTAAAGCAGAAGCTAGACTTATAGAGAACAAGACAGTCAAAGCTTTAAAAACAAAAAATAATATTCGTAAGAAAGAAAAGCATTGTGAGAGTAGCAGTGAAGATTCGGAAGATACTGAATGTGTACTGTGTTGCGAAAATTTTAAATCTTCAGTAAGCGGAGAAGGATGGATCCCTCGGGTGGGCGCATGATGAATGTGCGGGTGTTAGCGATGATGAAGAAAATTATACATGCACCAGACGTTTTAATCTAAAATTAAATATAACTTTTTTTTCTTATTTCAGTTTTGTAGTTTTGAAAAAAATATTTTGTTATTAAAAATATATTATTTTTGTATTTGGGTTGGACATATTACCATATTTTAGCTTACCAATCGAAAATACCAACATTTAGTGGGGGATCGTTTTTACCCGCTTATAGGGATCATTTTACCCTCACCTTCAAGGTAAAATGATCCTTTTGTAGGGTTTACATTTTATCTCTTTCCACCAAAGATCTTCATTCTTTTAACCTTGGTAACCGTATTAAAATCATAGGTAATCTATACTCTTTCTTGTACAATGTAATCTGAATTTTTTTACTCGCATTATAGTTTCACTACGAGGTGTTTTGTGTTAGGGGGATCATTATACCCCACCTTCCCCTACATACAAGCATTGCAAGTTAAATAAAAGCTTATAATAAAAACGACGTTGGCAAGTGAAACGACTGTAAACTACATAGCATCATAAACTTTTTTTGGTCGGCACCCGAAACCGGACCATATCTCTTATATGTTTTTGGGGTCGTTAATCACGAATCTGAACTCCAAATTGCTCTAGTACATCAAATTTTTGTTTTAACTTAAAAAAAGGTCAAAAAAAACAAGAAATTGGTCCATTTTTGAGCGTTAATCGAATAAAAAAAGATAATATCACGGGAAAATAGTTGAAAGCAATGTAGTAAGAAATTTGTATAACCAAAATCTAAAAATTCTACGTCAATAATCCTCAAATTCAAAAATCCAAACTCCTGAACTCAAATTTTTATTATATAGTAAAAATCTTAACCAAACGACTCAAAACGAATCAAATGTAAAACAACAGAAAGACAAACCCAGGAATCATAACCAAACGACTCTAAACGAATCAAATTTAACACAACAGAAGGGCAACCCCAACCCCGGAAATCTTAACTAAACGACTCAAACGAACAAATACACACATAACAACCCCGACCTAAACAACCGACTCTTAAACAAAAATTTAAAACAACAGAAAGGAAAACCCAGAAGTTAAACAAACGACTCTAAACAAATCAAATTTAACACAATAGAAAGATAAATGATGGAATGTTTATATCTCTATTGTGTTAAATTTGATTTGTTTGGAGTCGTTTGGTTAAGTTGTTTTATGTTAGATGTAGTTTCGTTTAGATTAATTTGATTAAGATCTTGATATGTTTTCCCTTCTGTTGTGTTAAATTTGATTCGTTTATAGTCGTTTGTTGAAGATTCCTGGGTATGGCTTTCTGTTGTGTTAAATTTGATTCGTTTAGAATCGTTTGGTTAAGATCTTTACTATATAGTAAAAATTGGAGTTCAGGAGTTTGAATTTTTTTATTTGGGGTTTATTGACGTAGAATTTGTAGATTTTGGTTATACAAATTTCTTACTATATTTTTTCCAGCTATCTTCCCGTGATAATATCGTTTTTTATTTGATTAACGCTCAAAAATTGAGCAATTTCTTGATTTTTTGGATGTTTTTTTTAAGTTAAAACAAAAATGTGATGTGCTAGAGCAATATGGAGTTCAGATTCGTGATTAACGACCCCAAAAACATGTAAGAGACATGGCCTGGCTTCGGGTACCGCCCAAAAAAATTTGTGGAGCTGTGCTATTATTAGGTGTAGTATAGGTATGATTTCTGATTAGAATAAAGGTAACGTCTTCCAACTTGTCAGTCCACATTGCTCTTCTCTATACAAAGAATTAACATCTGACGATTAACAGAGCTGAACTCAGTTCGATATTGTCCAGTTTAATCACACATTGAAGATATTAATATTTCATTGCGCAAACACTGGATGCCACAATACTTTCTATCCTTGATGCATTGTGAATTGGCATTATTAAATTCCTCATGTCCATAGCAAATTGTTCTCTGGTATATTGGATGACTTGCCACAGCTCCTCCCGGTTTATAGGCCAGGTATATTTCTTTAATATACTGGGTGTCTGGTAATCAATGGGCAATTCTTTGACTGCTGATGCAGACAATTGATTTTCGGGTCTAGTAAAAGCCCCATGGTCTGGACTTCAATTGAATTTCAATTCCAAAATTCTCAAAAATATGGGACTTTTACTGGACGCGAAAGTCCTTTTTTTTGAATTGGCTTGAGGTTCCCCATCAGCAGTTAAAAGAATGTCAGGTAATTACCGGATGCCCGGTATTTTTAACCATAAAACTCAACACATTCTCAATGTGGTTTATGTTCAGGTTTATGTCTGGCTAAGGTAAAAATACTGATGACATTAGTTATTGGTATTTGACCAACTTCTCACTAATAAAGACGTGTGAACTGGATAATTATTCTGTAATTAAAATATGTGTAGATAATCCATTTTAATACACTTTTACGAACGCTCAATATTTCTATCATTATTAGATAACTGAAATGTTTTCTCTGAGTATGTTAGGGTAGATCGGGGTTGGTTGTTACAAGGGCTGATTGCTACATTTAGTTTAAAATGCGCGACAAAAAAAAATCAGCTTCACCATCAATATGTCAAACGTAATACAAGTTCAATGTGCGTGTTTTTTCTATATTAGTAATTATTTGTACTTAAACAAACAATTCGCTTTTTTTGCCACTTCGAAGTTAGTACGACATACTCGATATTCTGTAATAAGATACACCTACTTGTGAGTAGTATTTCTGCTTATTATTTATTTTAATTGAATTTGGACTTAGGTCAGTATACCGAGTTTTATGTAAAAAATACGCTCGAGTTAGGGTTGTTACATATTGTTACATAGCCTAGTTGTTACAATGTAAGCTTAGTGTAACCAGCCTCAAAGCATTTTACATCAACTATCTGATGTGACATTGTGTTTCCTTTCCTTACTTAATAGCTCATAAAATGAGAACTTACAAAATAACACGGGAAGAGGAAAATCTTCAATAGATTCCGTATTTTATTATGGCCGTTGCCAGTGAATATTGAAACAACAATAATGAACAAAACACGGAAAAGGAAAACAAACAAAAAACTCCAAAAACACATTGAGGAGGCAAGTGATGGCGATGATGTCTTCTGTTTAGTTTCCGGACCTATACCTGGCGAAGCATAGGTAAAATTAACGAAATACCACGGACTGTCTCATGCAAAGTGTGTAAATACTTTGTATATCAAAACTGTGACTCACATGACGTCAGTTAAACCTATAACAACCAACCCCAAAGATGTAACAATCAACACCGCCGCGGGTTGTTGACTTGTTACTTGTTACCATTTGTCACTTGTTACCATTCATGCAACCCTAAGAAAATGTAGGTATCTCATTTTGTGATTGATTGAAATTGTTATTTGACTTGTTATTTAGGAATAGATTTGAACTGTATGTTAACATTATGATGTTTTTATTTTTCAGTATATGGTCATAAAAATATTTTGCAAACTGGGGTTGGTTGTTACTTTTAAATAAATATAAAAAATATTTATTTAAAAGTCACAACCAACCCTTGTCTCCCCTACCCTTTCCATAAATCGTTCCCTTCATATAGAAACCTACTTGTTAATTGGACTATTTTTTGTTTAAGCATCAAACAGCAAGAAGTTATGAGCAGCAGCACAGTTTTTGATGACCAACTGTATTTTGACGACTACGTCATGTTCTTGACAATCGATCCTGGAAACTTCGTTTCGCTTTTGTTTAGCTTCTTAAAATGATTATAACGAGTAGAGTGGACCAAGGCATTATCCTAATCCTCACTAGAAACTTTTCATATACGTTGTCTATCAGTCCTCTGCAGTCGTTGTTCTACTTGCCACTGTTTTTTAATACACCTATAAACTACGCTACTTCTGCTTAACAGTTAGCAGATCAGTAATAACTTCACACACTTCATTTAAAGTAGAGGTCAATAATATCAATTAGTTCTCTAATTTTGCTATAAGCCCTTACTGTCTGCCTCAGTAGTATGTCTTGGCGTATTTGGAAGCTTTGCGGTACAAAGCTTGAAACTGACAAAGATAGAACCACAACACAATAATAATAAAGTTTTATTACACCACTCAATTTTACTGTTCACATTTCGATGGCCGCAATGTACCATTCTCCTAACAGGAAAACAGGAAAGAAGGGATGCGAGTGATAAAATTTCTTCTAACATGATACTGCCATCTACCCATCAGAAGTTACACATTTCAACAGATTTGAATATTCAGTTAGTTATAAAAAATGACACCATGGTTATCAACACGACCAAACAAACGTAAATAAACAAACAACAGGTTATAAATATATAATAATAATATTGAGCAAATAAAACCATTGTTTTAAATGAATGTACTGTTTGTTATGTTTGCAAAACTAATAAAATAAGTAATTATAGTTTATGTACTACGGTCATGCAGCGACAAATTCAAACACATTTATGTAATTCAGTCTAACTTACTGATTTGCTTGAAATGCCAAGAATGACAAGCACGTGGTCGGTAAGCAGCTCCAGATAGTCTCGTAGTTAGGGTATCAGAAGGCTCAGAAGGTTCTTTAATATAGCAAACCTTTTTTAAACTAGTGTTGATTAAGAAATTAATTATTTACCTTCTCGTACTTCAGGTAAACGTAAGAAAATACTGAATTTGGAAACCACAGTTTCGCTATATCTTGATATATATAGTTAATGTATATTCTTGGTAGGTAAGTGTGCTTGACGTTCGAGAAGCCAGATAAGATAACAAAGTTTTCAGACAGATAGGCCACCTAGTGGGATATTCAAATAATTTCCTCTTCCAGCAAATATATTTGTGTTGGTAAACGAACATGGTTGGTAAAATTTTGTTCCTTTCAGGTAACAGGAAAACATATTAAGAAAAGCGTGTCTTTGTTCACTGTTCCATCTATACGAACATAGATCAGCTAAGGAAGGCAGTTGAGCGAAACAAGATTTCTACATCAGCGTATATGTATCTTTTTCTACCACCAAGAGAAAGACATCTACATTAACAAAAGTCATATCTCCAAAGAGATCACTGTTATATACATTAAGTTCACCGAAATTTAGCTTCACTTTGGAACAATTACGTGTAGATGGCAGAACGATACTGAAATGAAGTATTTCAAATACATAAAAAAATTCACAAGGAGCTTATATTGGTAAATTCTATGTACATACATATGTATACATATATTAGAGGTTATTTAGCTGGTGTTTCATCACTCTTCAAATAAATATAGGCTGAAATCAGTATAAATATGTTCTTACTGAATACTGAAATTATTTAATAGAAAGAAAATAGACGTATTATGTTACATTCATTTTTGATGTGACAGTTAGATTTCATGATGAAAGGATAGCAAAACTAATTAATAGCCATACATTTACTTTCGTTGGATATAACTTATCACTTCGTTAACTACAGTTAAACAATGACTACAGTTTTGTCTATTTGTACTCGTGCCGGTACTTTTCAATTTTTACCAGCTGTGTATTTTTTCTAAACAAATGCTCTATTCTAGCAAATGAAATTCATTGCATATTTTGGCTATTTTTGAATTAAATTGTTTGATAAGTTCGTATATTCTATAAATGAATCATTATTTATATGTATAGCGAATCCTTCTAGTGCCCCTAAACTCTATTTACGTTATTTGTAAGTTTTACGAAGATGAAAATTACTTGCAGATAATTTAGTTTATACAGGATATAATTCAGTTTGATTGAGAGAAACCATTCATTAAAATTATTAGTGGAATTAATGATTTTTGAAAATTTTAACTTTGGTAATGGGCTATGACGAACTTTATGAAAATATTTTCAAGATGGCTGCATTACTGTTACACCAAAATCAGCATCAATTTCCTTATTTTAAAGACAATAAATAGTGCCTTTTGACATTTTTCATTACTTATTTCGATTCTACACTACTATTATTTTAGGTAGATTTTCATGACGTAAGTTTTACCATTTTTGATAAAGAATCGGTATTAGTATACTGTGGTTAGTAGAACCCTATGGCTGTGCAACAATGGTTTTATTACTTTACAATTATGTACAGGGTTCTTAAAATGGAATTACCATGTAACGCAACTTCAAATCATCCAACCTTATTTGTTTTATACAATGTATTAAAAAAATATTACACATTTTGATATATAAATATATTTTTTTTAATTTGTAATAAAAACATAACAATCATTTGATTTTTCAATAGCATCCCATGAAAATGATTGTGATAATGTTTCCTTTTTAGCAGCAATATATGTAACTTCTGTTATCCTCGGATTATATAGGCGTTTGGGTTCGTCAATATGGAAAATCAAGAATGTTAATCATAATAAGTATATTCATTGATCATACTTTTAAGATTTTAAGATTCACAACCCTTAACTCTTTTGTAAACAATGCGCGCATTTTACCAACCCTGTCAGGAGATGATTATGAACGAGATAAGGTAACTACTATTTTATCCTGTGGGTTGTTATCAAATATTAAATTATTGGGTGTATTTGACGACTTATCAAATTAAATATATTGCGAAAAAATCGAATATATTTGAAATACTCGTTACGTAATCTCATGAATTTTTGTCACAGTCCTATAACGAATAGTGGGTTGATTCTATAAAAAGAAACATAGTGTGATATTAAAAGAATAAAGATGGTTGCACAGCTGGAAAACAATTAAAGAAAACAAAAAATGAAAATTGTCAGATCTTGTAGTGTATAATCAAACGAACAACTACAATATCTAGCCAATAAAATAGGTTAATATTGGGCATTATCCCTATATTACAGGAAAATGACCAAATATGGAATGGTATCTTAATATGGAATACCACAATTTTTCAGAAAATAAAAGTTCGAAACGCAATACATGACTATTTTCTGTCTCATTCACTCACTTTACTATCATACTTACACTACCACGTCAGTCGGGTGAACGCTGTACTTGTCGCAGGAGTGTTTTATTTTATCGCCGCTCGGAAACTTTAGAAGGTACGTAAAAAATCAGTATTTTTCGGTGATATGTATGTATACATATGTGTTATATGATAAAACATGCCGATATTATGTTTGTTTTAATATTTTGCGACCTCTTGTAATTAAAATTTGCTAGCTTGTAATAATATCAACACAAGTTTGAACCGGTATGAGAATCCAAATATGGACAGCCGGTGGTGTCTAAATTTGGAATATTCCATTTTGGGTCCTAATGCGTCAGGTGCTTCCTACTTGCTACAATTTTATTTATAAATATTAATATATTATATTTATTTCTAGACTGTTTTCACAATCAATCAAAAATTCATTCACCAACCAACGAAAAACCTGGAATGAAGAAAAAATGGCAGAAGTTATTAAATTTGTCCGAGAAAAAAAATGGACTATACCTATAAAAACCGGTCCAACCTTTCGCCAAAAAGATGAAATGTCTCCACATTCCGCAGCAGCCAATAAATTAGGTAGAAAAACAGTACTGGGCTCACAACTTGAAAGTCAGTTTGTAGACTATATACCTATTGATTATGGAGAGCAAATTTCATGATTTGACGAGAGCAGATCTACGCAGAATGGCATATATGTTTGCAAAACGAATCAACTTGTAAAATCCATATGGTGAATCAGGTATGGCTGGAAAAAATGGTTAAAGTTATTTTGAAATCGTCATAAGGAAAAGCTTTCAGTAAGAAGACCCGCTGGTACATATTTTGCTAGACCATTTGGATTTGATAAGGAAAAAGCGGAAGCCTTCTTTAACCTTCTCGAGGACACTAAAAATAACTATCCACTATCAAGTAAGATACCCCAAATCATCGGTCACAAATCGACATATAGCTTAGCTTCACTTACATCAGCTATAATGTAAGACTGACTCTGAAGATGAAGACTCTGGGGAAAATGATACTATCCAGTTTGATATTGATAGCGAACCTTATGAATTAATGAGCCAAGAATCTCCTGACTCTGTTGATACAGAATGTATGTTCTGCAAAAAGACTATTTTCCGAGGATATTAGAACAGAAACTTGGATTAAGTGCCCAATGTGTGCACTTTGGGCACAAATTGATTGCTCAGGTTCACATGGATTTGTGATTTTTACAAGTAAATTGACTTATTTCATATTTTTGAACATAATTATTTAATCTCATAGAAGTTTAAGTCTATGGTATTATTAAAATTGTGCCTTAGGCTTATATTCCATATTTAGGTACCTATTCCATACTTAGACCCTCACTTGTTATTTAGATTTTATGTTCGATTTTATATTGTTAATTAATACATGTAACACAAGGATGTTAATTACTTACGTAAAAATGTATGAGTGATTAGGATTACTATTAAACTTTTATCATTTATATTAAGTTTTTTTCCTATATCCATAAAACAAAATGGTATCCCATATTTGGTTACTTTCCATAAATTCTGATTGGTATAGTGGCGTGTAATTTTTGGTAAAAATTAATCAATTTAAATGAAACTGAAATTTTTAGTTTCACTGGTTAGGAATTAGGCACCCATTACCTTTTACGATCCGGGTATTTCCACAATGCCACCTTTATAGCAATGAGCGACCGTGTCTGAAGCTGCACAATATACGAAAATCGCTCAAGCAAAGTACGGCGTTTCCCTTTATGGGGAAAAAGAGATTACGCCAGTTCACCGGAATTACTACTACTACAATCCCTCATTAGCAAAGTGAACTACCGATCTACTGCGGGAGAAAGAGAACACTAGAGGGTTCTCGTTAATTCACGGGGAAAGTCCGGCAAATTAGTAGGGAATCAACGGCTTAGCTGGAGACTCACGATGTCGGGATCACGCCATCCCCCGGGATAAGGGTGGATATTATAGGGAATGCATAATCCCGTTCGCCAAACACTCGGGTGTCAGACAGTCAACGGCTAATTGTTAAATGTAGGATATGATTATTGCCACCGCCATGTGGCTCGTTTACTCCAGGACAAAAGGGCCTCTAACGGGATTAATTAGTGTATACACACAGTGGTCATTACGGCCATATCCGCGGCCACCATGAGTAGAATGTACGCCTAGAAAAATGGGAATACTGCGAAAGTTTCACAGGAAAATGAACGAAGTAACAATGTTCACCTCCATTATTAACCCTCTTAACGTACACGGGTGCGAATTCGCACCGCCAAAAATTTCAAGTTGCTGGCATTTCACGCAGTTACTTTCCCAAGGTCAATCCCCACCACGACAAATATGTGTGACCCTTCTAGTGTCTATTGTCGTTGAGTACGCTTTCATTTGAAAGGTAGCAGCCGAAGCAGCAAGTTATAAAGTTCGAGTTGGTGCGAATTCGCACCCGTGTACGGTTAGTGAGTGTAGATTGTTAAAAATAAAAAAAAATGTTTTTGAATTTTTAATTTTGAATGAACCACAAGTATTATCGGTTATCAGAGAGGATACAAGGGCAAAATGTAACTTTTGCGATAGCGATGCATCAGGCCGAACACGCATGAAATGCCCAAATTGTATGCGCAGAATGTGTGATGAACATAGTGCAACTGTTTGCGTAGAGTGCGAAACATTTTTTCGAACAATACATTTTTTTTGTATTTTTTTTGTATTTTTCTAGTAAATAAATTATTTCCGTGTATTTTATTGTTATTTGTTATTTTCATTGTCATATCTCCACTCCAAAAGCCGATATGCACCTAAATTCCCCTTTCAAAAAAATATAGGAACTTCGGAAGCGCGGGAAAAATCCTTAAAATAATTAAATCAAATTTGTATATTTTTTTCTCAAAAAAGGGTATATTTAACTAACAAATCGCATTGGTTTTGTTCAATTTAATCAAAAATTTAAAAAAACACGTTTTTTTTGTTTTTTTTTTTTATTTAACAATTTTTGCAAAATAATTTTTTTATAACAAAATGTTTTTTATAAAATTAATTTGTTGCACTGTATTGTACGGGAAATTTTACCCCAAAATCATATATTTATCGATGTATTTAGAAAGCTTTCTTCATCTCCAAATCGATTGTTAAAAACGCGAAATCCCAATTCGCACCTGTGTACGGTATATAGTTGCTGGATACTAGTGTACGTTAAGAGGGTTAAAAAGTGTCAAAAACTTATCATTAGTTTTAATCACGTTTTTTATACAGTACGCGTCACCCTAATGCGTACATAGCAGAATGAAGGAACATTGATGAGTTAACTTCTTTTTTGAGGGGGTGCCCCCCCCCCCAAAAAAAGTGTTGGCCATCGCCATCCAAACGCTAGCGCAGGCGTATGGTAGGCATCCGGTTTGTCGATGGAGATGCATTGGTTGAAATTTGAAATAGCATTTTATTATTTTATTCACTTGGCGAATATCTTGCTTTCGAGTTCGCTTCGGCCGGAACACTGGGGTACATGGCTTCGGGCTGACGTGAATAATACCGACAACATGTTTGACCCACTATATTAGTCGGAACACCTGCTGTTTTTAGAAGCAGGTCCGGCTCGGAATCGTTTCCGAAATACAAAAATATATATAAAAAAATAAAAATGTTTCATAGAACCTTTTAAAAGTGATTTGGATTTACTTAACGAATTATACCTTTAAACCGAGGAAATATTCGAACCTTACTTGCCAAATTTTTATACCTGCCAAACAGGTATTTGGAACAGGTCTGCCCTTGGAATATGTTTACCTGTTTACCATAAAAGTCTTGATGCCTCGATATAGCGTCTGTATCTAGCGTTTTACGATAACGTATGATGTCTTCCTGTTTTATACCAGGAAGCCTCGTTTTTCCACGGTATACCTGATCCAAATACATGTTCCCATAATACCTGTTTTGACACAAGACTTTAATACATATTTCGTCAGATTAAAGGAAAAATTCATTCAGTAACACAAAATCAGCTGTAACGAAACTGCAACTGTTTAACAAGAAATGAAAAAAGTTAGAAAAGAGATCATACGCTAATTACGTATGATCTCTATAATAAGTAACTTTTTTTTGTTAAACATTTTATGAGTTTTTGTAGGTAAGATCTTTTTAGGTTTCATTTTTCGTGACCACTGACATTACGACATCTAACTACCACACCGTCGTGTAATAGTTATCTCCCTAGTACGTTTATTCGAATACTCACTATTGTATTATGATGTATTTTGGGTGAACTAGGATCGCTTTGCAATAATAGTTTTTAGTTCTTTTGCCTAAATCTTTAGATTTAGGCAAAACCAATTTCAGAAAAACTTCAGGGATGTTTTAAATCCACAAGAACAACTCAAGTAGATAGTCTTAAATGACCATCTCGATATCTGTCAAATTTATGATTTACATACAAAATTTAAGATAATTACAAAAAATCATTTTGTGAATATTTGGAAAAAAGTGTAAAAGGAAAGAAATTCAGAATTTCATTCTGGGTCTAGGTGTCTAGTTTGAAATCGATATTCCATAATTTGATTGTGAAATTTAAAAACACAATGATAATAGTAATCATTACGCTAATCTAATTACTAATTTGATTTTTAAAATTATTCTAGATTGATTTTGATTAATAGAAGTGAATTATTTTCATGCACATTCTGAAGCATTTTTTGTTTGCAATTGTTGTTTATTGTTGTTTATTGGTATGTCATGCTGTTATTTCAACCCATTGTTTACTGATATATTGAATTATATTTAAATTTATTTTATTTTAATTATATTTAATTTAAATAAAAACTTTTCTTTTATCCAAGAAATTTTCTTTTTATCCAAAAATGATATTTTTGAAAAATGTTTCTAGTCGAAACATAAATGATAAAAATGTGTACGAGTGCTTATATAAATTTATCTTCATTCAGTTCATCTCAAATTTCAAATTCATCTTAATTACTTACAATGTAAAAAAATTTGAAGATTCAGTTTAAAAAAAAGTATGACCCCGACGTGATTTGAACACGCAACCTTCTGATCTGGAGTCAGACGCGCTACCGTTGCGCCACGGAGTCTTGGTAACTTGTTTTACAGAACAATATTTAAGCTAGTTTTACCTTATCAAAAGATAAATATTGAGTGATTTAATTATAATAAATGTTTAATTGATATATTGATAATGTTTATATGAATGTGTATGTACCTACTTCAAAGATAAGTAAGTAAATTATCTTAAAAACCCTAAATTACTACTTTGATTTTAAATCTGCTCAACTCCTTATAAGTGCTACTTATCAACAGATAAAGAAAATACCCGTATATTATAACATTTACTCATAGTATTATAATATGATTACATTATTCCTTTTATTAGGTATGGTGCTAAAACGTAAAAATGGTTGATACTATGACAATCAGGGCCGTAGTCAGGGGGAAGTTAGTCAAGGAGCCCTGAGAAAAAATAAAATGAGCCCTGGTGATAGTTCACATATATACACAAAACTTTTTTATATTGACCCTTGTTAGAATTTGGTTCTGGCTACTACCCTATATCACCTCCAAATAGGATGTACCTATGCCATAATTAGAGAAACATACATGTGTTTGTGTATATAACTGTTAGTAGACAAACTGGTTCACTCGTTTTTATACAAATATGCACTTAGATATAACAGTTATTTTCAGTTTTTGATTTTCTTTTTAATGATGACAATAATTATTTACATTAATCTCAAATATGATTTACATGCCGTGTCCAAAAATGTATAACAACAGTCTTAGATGGAGTAAGCTTAATACAAGCTCTGTCGACATATTCAATATCCTTTGGATGCCATTAAAGTAAACAGTTAGTTGCTTAATCACTTACAGTATAGCGGAACTAATGGTAAATTTGTGTATTTATCGTGTGGATAGACGAATATTGTAAGATAGATAACAATCTTGCTGGATTACCAATTCTACATTTGTAAAAATATCTATAAAGCGAACAGGAATGATCAAGGCATTGACCTCTATAGGACTTTAAGAGAAGTAAATGTATTGTTATCTATCTTTACCTTTTGACTTCTACGTATTAGTGAAATAATTGAAAAAAAAACTTTAAACTATATCGACTAAACTTATTGATTTCAGAATACCTAAAAAGTATTTCATCGACGTGTAATAGACAGAAAAATCAATTAACACTAATTTTATTTTATTTTAATCATATCCTCGTAGAATATCGTCTATTTTATTGAATAGGACAGTCTAGCAACTATAGTGTGGTATAAACCTGATTGTACACATAATAATTTGGTGACATCTCTGAACTGTTCAGGCACTACACCATTCCTGAATGTCGGAACGGGTACTTCGGAACGAAACATTCAGGAACTTGAATGTCTGAATGTTTGAAATAGTTTAACATATTACTTGGGCGTAAATCTTTATAGTTGACAGTAAACAGGAACAGCAGGTTTTTTTTTTTGGTAATATTAATCCATACTTCCAACAATCCGGAAATATTTACATGTGCATTTACATATCAATCACAGTCAAATATACAAAAATATTTCTTATTATAACATACCAAAATTGTAAGATAATTGTAAAAAAGGATGAGTTGCTACTGCCTCATGTTTTGGTTTTCGTACTGTTGTAAAATGAGAGGACATAAATGAGAGAGAAAATGACATAAGACAGTAGCAGTAATTTTGTAGTAAAGAAATTAGTCAGTATTAGATTTAGATGTTGGCTGTTGGTCTGTTCTATAATAAACGATCCCTATTGTTTATAAGGACGTTACGGATGAGTATGCCCAATTATTTTCTATTCAGTTCTAATCTAATAAAACAGAGGGTCAGCAAATAGATTGGACTTAATTCAGTAATGTTTATTATTGTTGTTAACTGGTGGGATGAGGGCATAAATATTTAAAAAAATTCTTAGTCGATGTCTCGCAAATTGAATTTTGATGTCGTTATTAAACAAAAATGTAAATGAAACATTGATATTAGGCTCTGATAATACGAGTA
>JAPWTK010000626.1:0-72500 GCA_029963805.1 Aromia moschata
GTATAGTGTTTTCGACAAAATCAATATTTGCTCCTATTGAGGTTAAAGCGTGTGTAAAACATTAAGCGAAAATACCATTCCGTTCAGAAAATATTGTAAAAAAAACTAAAAAAAAAAAAAAACAAAAAACTGAAACTTCAACACCCTGTATCTCCTTTATGAAGCTAGATAGACCATATGTTTATAGGAACTTTTTTTCTCAAAATATCGTATTCTATCGAATGTTCCTGCTACAAAAAAGTGACTCACCCTGTATAAACATCAGATTCATGAACTAATTACAACTGGTGTGGTCAGATGAGACTCACTGGGCAATAACAAAACTGAGTAAAAACAGGAAACTGTAGGAAATAGGCCAGTCAATAGAGCTTTTTGACATGACACGATTGATACCTGAAATCCGACTACGGGATACTTTTAAGTTCAGTCCTTAGATGAAAACGTATATGAATTGGACTAGGAAATAGTTGCACTTTTTTTTAATAACAAATTAGTGAAAAAAAAATTGAGTTTTTTTCAGTTTTTTGCTTATAGAAGAAAAGCTATTGAAGCAATCACATCGCATCCAATAGGAAAGTTGTAGAGAATTCAAAATGAAAAAAAAATCAAGTCAATCGGTACATTTTTTCGCTGAGAAAACTCGGAAAACACGCAAAAAATTACCTTTTCTTAATTCGTAATTCGAGTATTTTTGCAATAGAAGAGTCAATCTTGTGGGAAAATGTAGGTAACATCACGAAGAATGAGTGTGCAAAAACTGGATTATGTCCGATGAACAGTTTTTGCACAATAGTCGAATAAAGTTTTTTACATCGTATTTTTGAATATTCCATAACACGTCGGGCGATAGATTAAATAACATTTTCTGGACGGATTCGGAAACTACAGAGTGTAAACTACAATTCGTCCATTTACTTTGTTTCATTTAATTGCCATTAAATTGGTGTAAAACGCCTCTGAACACCGCGCAAAATGTTCGGCGCCGCGCTGACAGCTGAGCGAGGTACTGACGGCGGGTGAGCGAGGGGGAAGCGGCGGCAGCGACCAGCAAATTTCGCGCGGTGTTCAGAGCCGTTTTACACCAATTTAATGGCATTTAAATGAAACAAAGTAAATGGACGAATTGTAGTTTACACTCTGTAGTTTCCGAATCCGTCGAGAAAATGTTATTTAATCTATCGCTCGACGTGTTATGGAATATTCAAAATACAATGTAAAAAACTTTATTCGACTATTGTGCAAAAACTATTCATCGGACAGAATCCAGTTTTTGCACGCTCATTCTTCGTAATATTACCTACATTTTCCCACAAGATTCACTCTTCTAATGCAAAAATACTCGAATTACGAATTTATTAAGAAAAGGTAATTTTTTGCGTTTTTTTCCTAGTTTTCTCAGCGAAAAATGTACCGATTGATTTGATTTTTTTTTCATTTTAAAGGTTGGATGTGATGTAATTGCTTCAATAGCTTTTCTTCTATAAGCAAACAACTAAAAAAACTCCATTTTTTTCACTAATTTGTTATTAAAAAAAAAAAGTGCAACTATTTCCTAGTCCAATTCATATCAACGTTTACATCTAAGGACTGAACTTAAAAGTACCCCGTAGTCGGATTTCAGGTATCAATCGTGTCATAAACTCACCCCTTTTCGAGCTCTATTGACTGGCGTAAAACTGTTAACCATTATGTCACTGCCACTGAGATTCACTGAGCCTGCTGTATTGGTGAACCTGCGCCTCTGCTATCGCGCCACACTTGGGAATTTTTCCAAACTCATAACTTCACCCCAGAAGCCACTAGAGCATGCAAACTTTCAAAAAACGTGTGTGGCACATAGTTGTATGGGGTGGCCAAAATTGTATGAGTTGCCGGTAATGTGAAGCACGCGATTTCGCTATGTATGACGCAGATTATAAAGTTTTACGTCGTCATGAATTTTATCTCGCGCATCCTTATACGGCCTTAATAAAATTCCCGTTGCCGAGTAGGTACCTAGTAGATGGCGTAAAACTTGGGCAACGGGTCACCAGGGAACAGTGAAACGAAACATCGGGGAAATATTAAAAAATTTACGACGCCGCAAGACGAGAGGTGCTCCTGGATGCATTTAAACGCGACAAGACGCCAAATAGCAGAAGAGCCTCGATAGCGGCCCTATGTCTTTTCTTTGCAGTACCTGCACCGCACTATATGAGGTGTGTACATAAAGTAATGAGACTAATGATTTTTTATAATTTGATAATAATGATGGAATTATAATTCAGTATTGTCTCCTTCAAAATAACTTCCTTGGGAAGCCACACAGCGATAGAGACTGTTCTTCCATTCATCATAGCAGTGCTGGAACTCATACACTGGAATAGCCTTCAACTGGTCGGTTACAGCCGTTTGGATGTTTTCTATGGTCCCAAAATGACGTCCCTTAAGGTGATTTTTTTAATCTCGGGAAGAGAAAAAAGTCACAAGGACTCAAGTCGGGAGAATAAGAAGGATGAGGAGCCACATGAATGTTTTTACTGGTTAAAAACTCGTTTACTGAAATGGCTCTGTGACAAGGCGCATTGTCGTGATGCAACATCCAATTGTTCTTCATGTTTTTTGAAGCGCTTTAAGAACCTCTCTGTAAAAGAGTTGAATTACTGTTTGGCTTAGAGGCACACACTCATTGTTATCAATTCCCTGGCTATCAAAAGAGCAAATCAGCACGCATTTGATCTTCGACTTGCTCATTCTTGCTTTTTTGGGTCTTGAAGTGTGCCATTCCATGCTTTGGTGCTTGGTTTCCGGGTCGTACTCAAACACCCAAGTCTCATCACCAGGAATGACACGAGTTTGGTATCACTGAATGCCTTCCTTCGAGACAAACCAATTTCATTACCAAGTTTATTGTGGTCCGATGTGTAGCTTTTGAGTTATTACAATTTGTCAGGTTAAATGTGACACCCTGTATACTATGTATACATTAAATGGAACATCCTGTATATTGAAAAGCCGATTTAAAAAAAACTATGATAGTAAGAGTTCCTTGTGAGTAATTTAGGAAGGTAAGACTTTTAAAGACTTTAAACGTTCGTAGTTTTTTAACAGTATTGACCTTTAATAAAAAAGTGAAAAATCGATCCATACATTGATTTTTAGCACAAACGACAATTTCGACCATTCAGAGAATGAAAAAAATGCACCATGAAAAAAAAAATCGCAACACTTTGAAAGTATCACGGTTTCTTTAGAGTACTTTAAGGTTGAAATAGTCAATATCCAAGAAACAGTCAATATCCTTATTCTATCCATTATTTACAAAGTTATGTCAAGTTATGCAAACATCAGCAATTATGCAACTTTGTACCTCTTTTTCAATGAATAATTTTGCTTCGAAATTTTTTTTTACAAAAACTTGTAAAGGATACTTTGCAGTTTTCAAAACCCTACTTTAATTTTCTGTAAGTTCATTATTTCCCAAGTAATTAATTACCAAAGTCAAAAATTACTTTTTTTGTAATGCACGACGATAACTCAGCAAAAAAATCATCGTACATGACTCGAAATAGGTCAAATTAAAAGGAATGAAACTATTTAAAACATCTTTATGATGAAATTATTGAAAAAATAATATTTAAATCATATGGTCTTTTTAAAACACAAGCAAAAATTTCGAGAGAAAAATGTTTTCGATGATTTTCTTATGTTTACTCAAAACCTGCTGACGTAAAAAAATTTTAAACCCAAAAATCCAAAAACTAGAAACTTGGAGCTTCAATTTATTTTTTTTCTTTTCTCTCCAACCATTTTTCCCTAAGTTACAGCTCTTTAAATAATCACCTAAAAATTTGGGATTTTATTATATTCCTTAGTTTCTGCGCCTAGTGTACGAGGTGTGTGTAAATTAAGTAATGAGACTGATCACATGAGACACATCGGAGACGGAACTTGGAAGGGCGGTAGGTTAGTATGTAATGCACCTTCAGTACAAGTTTGAACTTGCTAGAGTCATTTGTTTGTTCTTTGTGACTGTTTTCGTAAACCGGTTTTATCTAGCTCGTTTTAAAAATGAGTGACATTAATTTTGAGCAACGGTATGCTATCAGGTTTTGTTTCAGACTTGGACACAGCGCAACGGATACTTTTGCAAAACTTCAACATGCCTACGAAGATGGTATTTTTTTAAGAGCCTAGGTTTTTCGGTGGTTTATGGCATTCTCAGAAGGAAGAGAGCAGGGCTTACGATTAAATCCTGAGCGAGTTGCTCTTAAGCTTAACTGCTTGATCAAAACATATGTATTTTACTCTATGAGCATGCACGAGATGTCCGAGCAGCGAAGCAAATGCTCCTCAACGATTAAATCCTCTAACGATTGAATCCATCTACCGAGTCGTAACTTTTAACTCTTATATAGTTTAACTCCTTTGAGCGAGCGACTACATGAGGATCTAAACCTCACACAGCTCTTGTTGTTTCACTCGATAAAGGAGTAAAACCCGAAGAGCAGCAAGAGCGATGCGGTTTAACTCCTTGCTCGAGTTTAACTCTCTTATCGGCACCGAACATAAACTAGTTTATGTTCGGTGTTATCGGTAATTATAATATCGGAAAGGATTATCAGTAATCGCATGTAAAATCCGGTCAGGTCTACGGGAACGATGGTGGCCCCGAGTGACTTTGGGTTCATTTTTCCATATTTCGCGAAACTGTAATACAGTCAGAGTTGGGCAAATTTTAGTCGATTGATGACTAATGACTAATTTAGTCATTAGTCATGAACGAAAGCGACTAATGACTAATTTATTCATTAATCATAACAACAATGATTAATGACTGAACTATTCATTAGTCGCGGAAATCACTCATGAATAAATTAGTCATTATTCATTAGTCATGACTAACCGTCAATCAGTAGCCATTAATCATGAGTAACCATCAATCACTAGTTGTTATCAGCCATGACTAATCACAAAAAATAAAAAAAAGTGTAAAGAAGGAAGTTGTAAAAAACTACGAACTGAAAAATACGAAACAATTATAAAAAACCAAAATAGTTTATTAAACTTAAAAATAAAAAATAAGTATTAAAAAAAGGTAGAGATAACTAAAACATATTGATAAGTACTGCAAGCATTACAGGGACGTCCCATTAGGTGGTGTACAGATCAATACCGTAAGGTGGGGGTGAAATTGATTTTAAGGGGTGACTTTGATATTTCGCATAAGCTAGATATTTAATTCAAATTACGCGCTTTAACTTTATCCAAGTAAATCACATCCATCCCAAAACATTCTGTGGTACTTCTGGTGTAGTTTGCTTGTTAAGAGAACAAGGTAAGATTTTCTTATGATATTTTTTAATCACGTTGAATATTAACACCAAAATTGTTGTCATTTTTACTCCGTTAAATTTGCTTTTTATTAAGTTCATTTATAAACCATCCTTGGTTGATATTTCATATAAATGTTCTATATAGTGAGACATAACAAATGAAAAATTGTTTGGCAATAGCGAAAATATATTTTTTCGTTATTCACCCCACCCCGACGCCTCACTAACCTCAACTCTCCATAATCTCTCTAATATCTCCAATAGAGATATTGGGACATAAGAGCTTTAGTTTTAGAGTTGTCGGGTTCGAAAAATTGAGTTTTGCGTACATGAGGGTCTAAAAGTTGAGGTTATGGGGTTATGGGGGTTCGACAGTTTGAGTTATGGGGGTCACCTTTCGCCCACTGTGCGCCTCGCCGCGCGGAACGCGCTGTCTTCAACTAATGTTTTCTCGGTCAAATCTTGGTCGAATCGATCCAAAAAAATCAGCGTGTAAAGTAAGCCTTCTACTTTACAACGAGCCCTTGTTAATTAAAACATATTAATTAGAATGGCCAGAATACCGTTTTAAAAAAAGCTATGTGGGCCCCTATTGGTCGGATCGGGACGTTTTGACTTTCATTTTTTGGAAATTATTCGGGTATAGGTAGGTGTTCATTGGTTAATTTCGGACAAGTCGGTATTCTTTAAGTTTGTCATTATTGTAAAAAAGTGACTAGGTAATCTTTTCTAAGGTAGAACATGTCATTTTACTAACTAGTAGTTTAAAGCACAAGTCACAAAATGCCAATAAATAACCAATAAAAAAATATGTCCTCTTAAGCACAATAGTGTCTTTAAATATCCACTTATGAAGTCAGATATTTTATTAAATAATCATAATTCATAAATTGTGAACTATAAGCCACATAAATATCAATAAATATAGGATCCGTCCGGTATAGCGAACTGCCCGCGGCTCTCGAATGAATTTCAGCTTTACGCTGAGACAGACGGTATGACGCGCCGACAACCGCTGAGATCCGGGACGGGGCAAGGAGAGTGCATTAGTGGGTGGAGCTTAGAGTGGACTTTCTAGTTTTTTTTATGTTCGGTGCCCACAGTAAACACGCAGTAGCCGCGCTTATAAATGCGTAAATCACATGAGGAGTTAAACCCTGCCGCACTGTTCGAGATTTAACTCCTGGAAGGATTTAATCGTACCATCGACTCGGTTGACTTGCTCGAGGAGTAAAACCTATTGCGTATCGCTCAGGTTTAACTCCCGAGGCGAGCTAAACGACCTAAGTATGTTCGAATCCCATCCCGATTAGACTGTTTTCTCTGCAGAGCGTATATCGCTCACGATAGGAGTTATACCTATCACCTCTCAAATGATTCGCTCCTAGGATTTAATCTCAAAAGGAGCTAAACCTCTTACTCGTAAAGCTTGGAAGAAAGTCGATTGAAGATGAACCACCCAGGGGAAGGCCTTCATATTCAAGAACCAATGAAAATATCGATAGAATAGGGGATCTTGTGCGTTCAGGCCATCGGTTGACGCCAAGAATGATCGGGGATGAGTTAAAATTGAATCACGCCACTGTTCATCAGATTTTGACTAATTAATTGGGGATGAGAAAAATCTGCGCAAAAATGGTTTCAAAAAACCTTTTGCAGGTACAAAAGGACATCAGGAGAGAAAGGTATCTTGCCTTCTTGGAGTCGATTGAAAATGATACCCATTTTATGGAACGTGTCATTACCAAAGCATGGAATGGGACAGTTAAAGCTCTTCAAGACCCCAAAAAAAAAAAAAAAAAAATGCAGGCTGATTTGCTTTGTTGATAGCCAGGGTCCACAAAGATTTTGGTCCAGGCCAAACAATAAGTCACACTTACAGAGTTTGTGCGCGAAAAGGGCGTTATCGACCTGTGCTCACGATGCGCCTTGTCACACAGCCATTTCAGTAGAGTTTTCAGTAAAAACTTCATTGGGTCCTCCGTCTCCTTATTGAAAAATCACCCTCAAGGGAAGTCATTTTGGGACCATAGAAAACAGTAATTCAACTCTTTTACAGAGAGGTTCTTAAAGCGCTTCAAAAAAATAGTCATGCGTTGAGACCAAACATGAAGCAACAATTGGATGTTGCATCATGACAATGCGCCTTGTCACACAGCCATTTCAGTAAACGAGTTTTTAACCAGTAAAAACATTCATGTGGCTCCTCATTCTTCCTTATTTCCCGACTTAGTCCTTTGACTTTTTCTCTTCCCAATGAAAAAATCACCTCAAGGGACGTCATTTTGGGACCATAGAAAACATCCAAACGGCTGTAACCGACCAGCTAAATGTTATTCCAGTATATGAGTTCCAGCGTTGCTATGATGAATAGAAGAACCGTCTCCAGCGCTATGTGGCTTCCCAAGGAAGTTATTTTGAAGGAGACAATACTACAATATAATTTACACACCTCGTATATGGTTATAAAGTGTGAATTTACTGCTTTTGTTACTGATTAATTATTAATTACTTTCTTTTATTACATGTACTATATTATTATGCGTAAGCCTCTGTCCCACGGCACATTTCAACCAACTCTAGTTGTATATGAATGGACGATTTCTAAATATAATACGCACTGCAATACATATTATCAAAACCTTTTTCTTTGAGAGACGAATAGCTCAGGTATTCGTCGCCAAAGAAACTCTGCTACTCGCCCTTTCTTCGCGAAAGTTTCGCACACTCCGAAACTTTTGCACGCGACAAAGGATAATCATTTATAACGTTTATCCGGTGCGGCAGGCGATCCTGCAGGAGCAGAGTAGGCAGGCGGGGCCTCTCTTTCAAAGGAGGGATAGACACGTGCCCGAAACAAGGGCCATTGTGCGCGGCCGCTTTGTAAAGAAGACGAATTGCCCTTTTCTTACCTAATTCATCCCGCGATATTTCCACCGGTGATTTTCTTAGTTCCTGGTCTTGATTGGGATACTTTTGTCTTCCGCTGTCGTACTAGAACTGTGGAGGAGTTGCCGTGTTGTTCAATCAGGGGTTGGATTTTAATTAAACTATATTTTTTTGTTACCCAAAGGCTGAATTTTCAATGAAACCAAAATAAATTATGATATACAGGATGTTTAAAAAAGACGCGGCAATATTTAAGCGGGTGATTGCCCAGGACATTCTATAAAAAGGTTCCCATAAACATAAGTCCGCAAACGCTTCGTTACCGATCTACAGGACGTTGAAGTTTAATTTTAAAAACAGTAAAAATTGGTCACATTCTTTTATCAATAAATTTGGTTGAAGTGCCCCCTGACTTAATAAATTTAATATTCCAAAATCAGCCCCTTAGTATTTCTACAAGCAATAAACAATAATTTGAATTTCTAAATTAAAACAGCATCGGATTTAGGCGCGTACTAAAATGGTTTTTATTTTTTTACTCAAAAACGGTGCGTCGCTTAATAAAATCCGAAGAGAGCTTTTTTCTTCACATTTGAACAAGGAATTGAACAATAATTTTTAATTTTAGAAAAAATAGCGGCGTCCTATTTTTTTCTTTAAAAATAGCCAGTGATATGCCGATACGCGCGCCACTAGTAAGACTAAAAAAATCATTTTGTATTACAAAGTATGCGTCTCCCATAGGTATTGACACGCCTAAAATTTCATTATAATATCTCAAACGGTTTTGAAGAAATCTGATTTTTACTGTTCTTAAAATTAAACTTCAACATCTTGTAGACCGGTAACGAATCGTTTGCGGACCTATGTGTATAGGAACTTGTTTTATAGAATGACCTGGGCAATCACCCCTTAAATATTGCCGCGTCTTTCTTAAACACCCTGTATACAAAAAACTGCTCGTCAAAATTAGCGTAACACTTTTTATATTAGCGCCATTTGCGTTCTATTCGGGTTAGAGACTTGCAGTTTTTAATTTTCGATAGATTACAGGGTTGTTTTTAATACCCCGAAGTTGCTAGGCTTAAACGGTTCGCCGTCCATACCCCAAAAGCAACTCCATGTCGAAAGACTTCGCAAAATTTTGAGAGACATTCAGGGTGGACTAAGAAGGACGCCTTGGGGCAAAAACTCCATCCCGACACACGCTAAGACCTCCTCAATAGGTTCTGTGTATTTCGTCCCATCTCTTCAAGCCATTTAAAGACCACCCCTAAGCCACCCCTTTGCATTTACGCAGGGTTTTGGGTGGTTTGACCCCTATTGGGCGAATCCATTGATCTTAATGCTGTCTAATAAATTGGTGTGGGGTGTCACAACTAGCTTTCACCCTTTGACAACCCAAACACCACCTCCAAGCAACTCCAACACCGACCTGTCAAAGGGTCTCACCGGGTTTCCATATGAAATCTGCACTGGCGTCTTTGTTGACATTGGTGCCTTTATTATATTGCTAGTGCGCCATGGCAAATAATAATAATAGCCACTCCTTCCCGCACAGGTCCCTGAGAGGACCTAAGGAGTTATTCTTCGGAGTAATTATAGGGTGAGTATTATTATAGTTGTTGAAAATAATTTTTGGCCAATTATCAAACCCCTAACTTCATTCGTTTTTGGAAAATGGGGGTTGAAACCCCTAACTTATTTAGAGAAACCCAAAATTATTTTTCTATGAAACTCTGATAGATATTTGAATGAAACCAAAGCGACACGAAAGCTCCTAATTAGCTTTACATTTCATATTTTTTTTATAATTTTCCAAATAATTATAAGGCTGCAAAAAAATATTGAAAAAAATAGAGGTGGTTTTTAGTGGCTTTTTCTTGAGGTACACCGACCAAAACAAACACGTATAATCAGTACGTATCCAACTATAATATGTAACAATTACATAGATGTGATGGGTGGAACATATTCAAAAAAAAATCTATGTAAGCGGGTACATAGTGTATTGTAGCTAATCCAATAAAAGTCACTTAAATTAAAATAAAAACAGCATTTTTCATAAAATATTAATATATTTTACTTTCTATATAAAAATATTGATATAATTTAATTCTTTACTATTTTCTTGTGTTGTAGTAATATTTGAAACATCAAATATATGGGCTAATATTTCAGAGGGCCTGATGATTTTCGATTCGTAATTGCCATGTGACAAATAATAAATTATTGATGCTACATGTGAGCAACAACCTATTTCCATTAGCACAATCAAATTATTTCAATATTTTTATATAGAAAATAAAAGATATATATTTTATAAAAATGCTGTTTTTACTTTAATTTAAGTGACTTTTATTGGATTAGCTACAATATACCATGTACCCGCTTACATAGATTTTTTTTAATATGTTTCACCCATCACACATCTATGTAATTGTTACGTATTATAGTTGGATACGTACTTATTATACGTGTTTGTTTTGGTCGGTGTTCAATATTTTTTTTGCCGCCTTATAATTATTTGGAAAATTATAAAAAAGAATATGTAATGCAAAGCTAATTAGGAGCTTTCATGTCGCTCTGGTTTGATTCAAATATCTATCATAGTTTCATAGAAAAATAATTTTAAAGTTTTCAACCCCCATTTTCCAAAAACGAATGAATTTAGGGGTTTGATAATTGGCCAAAAATTATTTTCAACAACTAGCACTATAATAAAGGCACCAATGTCAACAAAGACGCCATTGCAGATTTCATATGGAAACCCGGTGAGACCATTTGTGGTTTTCCAAAAAAAAATCTTTAGAAAATGGCCTAAATTGTTAATATTTCGAAAAACGTTACTAAGAAATTATGTTTCGATTGACATTTTACGCCTTGCCTTTATGCAGATTTTGAGTGAAACATTTTGATATCCCAAAAATTTTATATTTTCGAAGTTTATGATTCACTCCCTAACTAACTGATCTGAAATCATTTAAAACGCTTCAAAGCATGAAGATTATTGATATTCTTATTCGAAAAAAAGGTTTTGTCTGACCTATTTTCCAATTTCCAAAAAAATCACCCGTTGTTTTTCAACTTTTTTTTTTATTAAACATGATTTTGTCAGTACAAAACTGGTTTTAATTACAATTTGGCTATCTTAAGGGGACTAGGGAGGGTTGAAATTTCGAAAAAAATCGATTTTCGGTTTTTTACATATACCGATACTGTGATCCTTTAGGAATACCTTCCCGTTTGTTTTTTTGAAAAATTCACAAAATTGAAGTCAAGAGAGCGTAAAACGTAGGGCGGTGCGCGGCCGGCCGAACGCAGATATTCGCGCGGTCGGTCCCGACCGAACGGCCTGAGCATTATTCTAATTTCTAGGGTTCTCTATGCAATATAAAGAGTAGAATTAAGTTTTAATTTGTAACGACACACTAAAGACGACCTAATAATAAAGTCGAAACGTTTGTGTTTCCATACGACTATTCTAACACAAATATTGTACCGAAACTTTGAATGCGATTTTCTCGAAACTACATTTTTTGATGATTTCACCACAATATTTCGAGAACCGCGAAAGATATCAACTTTAAATTTATACAGGAGTTGTAAAACACTATGACGCATGAATTATGCCTAAAAAAATTGAAAAAAAATATTGCTACTATTTTATAATAACAAATAACTCGAATTTTTCCAAATTTTTTGTTTTCTGGACGCCGTTTAGTTAATTTTATTTTTGCTTTTAATTTGTTAGGTATAATCAGTAGAGGGGAGCTTAAGGAGAAGAAATATTTTTAGAATTTACCAAAACCTTTATCCGTTCGACTGGAACGGGAAAAGATCGAAGCTATTACGGGAGAGAATTTTTTTTTATGTTTTTTCCTAACAATAAAAAAGTTTTATATTTATTCGCGGCCTTGTTATAAACCATTAAACACGAGCCAGTTTTTGCATTTTCAACCCTCCCTAGTCGCCTTAACACGAAACTACTACTTAAAAATAACAAACAATAAATTAATCACATTAAAAAGGAACTTAATATGCAAAAAAAAACAGTAATAGCCTTTTATAAAAAGCCAAATGCAGACTTTATACTGCTTTGAATGCGTTTTAAATGTTTTCAGATCACTTAGTTACGGGAGTGAATCAAAAACTTCGAAAATATTAATTTTTTTGGATATCAAAATGTTTCGCTCAAAATCGGCATATAATATGTACCTAGGCGTAAAATGTCATTAGGAACATAATTTCTTAGTGACATTTTTCGGATATTAACAATTTAGGCCGTTTTCTAAAGTTTTTTTTGGAAAATCACAAATTTGACAGTTGCCAGATGTTAGCTATCAACTTTGAATTGGTGCATTTTAAGTTAATTTGGAAGCAGAAGTGATTGTCACGAAACGTTTTTATCAAACTCTATTATTAAAGAAAATCCCATATGGTTCCAACATTATGGCGGACCCTGTATATGAATATTCTTGATTTTTCATGTTGACGAACACAGAAAACGCACTATACAACTTGATTGACTCGAAGATGATACATATTGTACTATTATTTAAAGAACAATATCGTTATTAGCAGAATCATTTCCATGGCATACTATTGAAAAGTCAAATGATTTATTAAAAGTTATAAGTGAATTAAAAACGCTAACTAAATAAGTGAACTAAAAAAATAACTAAAAGAAACTATTAAATATAGGTATAGGTATAGGTCAATGCCGAATTTAATTCCACAATAAAATGTGGAGTAAAATATGGGTCATTGTATTTACAAAATTTGAGTTAGGATGGTTTGAAGTTGGGCTAGGAAGTTCTATTTTAAACATCTTGTACATAATTGAGAAATAATAAAAGCATTGTTACATAGCTTAAGGGTTCTATCTAACGGCCGTGCTAATATCGATATTTAATTTTGTAAAATGACCACAACAGATAGATCCAAATATTAAGGCGGTAATGAATAAAATGATGCCACTACTCAGTTTCACATCAACCGCCCACCCATCCCCTCTGGTTCAGCCCCTGTAGAAGGCTGCGTGGGATGTCGTTTTATCTCGAATTCATGTCATGGCATTACTTGAAGGCTCTCGAAGTTGACGGAACACACTGCGGATGGACGATTGAGCGCCAAAAGTGATATTCCAATACCCACTCCCTGAAAATGTGTCTCGCTAAGGGGTTGTGCGTGCCGAAAAAGGTTCAAGAGTCCTCATGAAGACTTACATTATGAAGAGTTACCCTACCCATCAAAACCTGCTTACAACCCCTCAGCGCGGCATCTTTTCAGGGGGGTGGGTTGGAGATGGAATATCACTTTTGGCGGTCAATCGGCCGTACGCAGTGTATTCCGCCACCTTCGAGAACTTTCAAGTAATGCCATGACATGAATTCGAGACAAAACTATATACCACGCACCCTTCTACAGGGACGGAACCAGAGGGGGTGAGTGCGAGGTTGGTGTGGGTGGCCTGGAAGGGTGCTTGAGTAGTCAAAGGGTGAAAGTGAGTAGTGACACCTCATACCAATTTATTAGGCAGAGGTCAAACCACGCGAAACCCAGCGTAAATGCAAAGGGGTGGTTAACGAGGTCTGGAAATGGGCTGAAAAGATGGAACAGCGACTAGATACCCAGAACTTATTGAGGAGGTCTTAATGTGTACCGGGATGGAGTTTTAACCCGACAGTGTCCTTCTTAGTCCATTCTGCAGGTCTCTAAAATTGCTGTCAAAATCTTGCGAATTAAGATTTCGACATGGGGTTGGTTTTTGACACGGGGACAGCGAACCGCTTAAGTCACAAAAACTCCTAACTCGAATGGAACGCAAATGGAGCTAATCTAAAAACGGTTACGCTAATTCTGACGAGCAGTTTATGTAATGAAAAAGGTACCATTCCATTCGAAATAAGGAAGTTGATCCCAACTTCCTGTATAACCGAAAGTGTAGCCATCTTGAAAATTGTATATCCATCAAGTCCGCCATAAGCCTCTTACCTGTAGTCCAAATGTTCAAAAATCAGTCATTTCTACAAGCCCTGATACTTTCAACGAATGGTTTTTACCAACTGGAACATTGGATTTCCATCGACACATTCTGGGGTGGTACGCCAGGCAATATAGCAGAAAAGTGCTCAGTTTTTGAAAAGAGTCCTGAATAAGGTTTCTCGGCGCGATAATTAGGTAAAAAATAGTAGAAATGGATTGTGTATGTTTTGGATAAAATCGGTATGTAGGAACCTTAGTAAAAAAATCGATAAAAGTGCCGAAAACCGTTTTTTTTGCGGATTAAGGGACGAAAAATATTTTTTTTTCATAAAACAAAATAACACGTTGTAGCGCTTGAAAAAAACTAAAAAAAAATGAGTTTTTGGTGATCAAAAATCGCTTCAGAAGTTTTTGCACAAAAAAATAAAAACCGATGAAAAATGCCCATTTTTTTGAAATCGAATTACAAGGGTTTTAACGGCTTAAATTTTAGCTTTTGGTCGTACCTATCTGCAGTAAAAATTTTATGCAAAAATAATAAGAACTTTTTGCATAAATCGAAAAAACTAAAAAGGCATTTCGAAAAACGAACAGCCGAAAAATGGTCGTAAAGCATTTTTCCTGGCCTTAAATTACTCGTCATTAAATTCCCTACAAATCCATTATTGTGACTTGTGGGAGAGGTTCCTTCAATCGGCCGAAAAACGCGTTTCGAAAATCAAGCGTCGCGTTGCTTCGAGCGCTCGGGTAAGCGTGGTGGGGGAAGCCTCTACCGCTGCATACTTCTGTCAGCGTGTCTGAGGCTTCTCCAGGCGAGAGGCTTCCCCCACCACGCGTCCACTTCCCCCATCGCGTACCCAAAATTCAAATTTCATCATTGAAGGAACCTCTCCCACAAGTCACGATAATGGTTGTAGGGAATTTAATGATGAGTAATTTAAGCCCAGTAAAAATGTTCTACGACCATTTTTCGGCTTTTTCAAGCCGTTTTTCGAAAACACCTTTTTTTTAGTTTTTTTTTCGATTTATGCAAAAAGTTCTTGTAATTCAATTGTGTTTTGCCGGCCCCCCCTTAATTTTCAAAAAATGGGCATTTTTCATTCGGTTTTTATTTTTTCGTGCAAAAACTTCTGAACCGATTTTGATCATTTTTTTCGTTTTTTCAGCGAAATAATAAAGCATGCTATAACATGCTATTTTTTGTTTTACGAAGAAAAAAAATATTTTTTCGTCCCTTAATCCGCAAAAAAACGGTTTTCGGTATCTACTTTTATCGATTTTTTTTACTAAGGATCCTACATATGGTTTTTATCCAAAACTCATATTTTACCATTTTTTCTCGGCCGACATTATTCTGGACTCTTCAAAAAATTCTAGCCTAAGAAGCGGACTTCGGCCTAAACAACTGGACGTTTTCTTACTTTTCTCGACACACGTTCGCCGGCAGGGAGATTAAAACTAAATTCTAATCTACACACTTGCACTATTTTACTTAATTGCCGTCACGATTCACTGAACCGTAACATCTGTCTTTGTTTATCAGAGCAAACAGTGGACTGGTGGGTATCGGACCATTGTCCTCATTCATACTACTGTTACACTTAATGATTTCTAAACTTTCAAAGGCATCCAACTGTCTACTGTTTGTTACATTTCTAATTAATTTTTAATTATTTACGTCTATCCTATGGTTGTTGTCAAAAGGTGTTGGCAACAAAGATTTTTCCATTCTGCCATATTTCAAATTAACCATGTGTTCTTTAAATCTAGTCAAAATAGATCTTTTTTGTTTACCCAATATACTTTTGATCACAGTCTTTACAACTTATTTCGTATATTCCTGACTTCTAGTTATTGTCGATTTTGTCTTTGGGGTTACCCAAGAGCGTCCATAGTTTATTTTTATTTTTAGAATTATAAACCAAATTGATATTAATGTTTTATCTCTTTTTTATCAACACATTATCGGGCAACGCCGCCGTTCCTAGATTCAATATCCGGCACTCTCTTGTTTAGCCAGCAAACATTCCGAATAATTAGCGGCCCACGTCGAGTTTGCTTTGTACACAAGTTTGCTTTGTAAATCTACGGACCTATCCGCGTCTGCCTGTAATAATAATTTGTCTATTTCGTCGGGACGTGACCGCGGCCGCCTCCTATTTGTTTCGTCCTAACGTCGCGTTGTGTCTGTGAATATTCATCGGGACTGCCGTGACGGGATACATCCCAGCACTCGCATCCGAAAACGTCTTAGTCCAGGCGAGGTAGCAAAAAACAAGTGATTTTTTTTAAATAATTAGTTGCGGCACTTTGTCAACGTGATAATTAGGAGAAAAATCGTACGAATCGAATGAAAATGTTTTGGACAAAATCCGATTGTAGGATCATTGCGAAAAAATTGCAAAAACGTGCGAAAAAAATGGTTTTTTCGACTTTTAGACACGAAAAAATTTTCTTTCGAAAAAACAAAAAATATCACTTTATAGCGCTTGAAAAGACGAATAAAATGGTTATTGGACCATTAAAATCGGCTGATAACTTTTTGCACAAAAAAATAAAAATTCGATGTTCAATTCCTCGGTCTGTAATTATCCTATAAATGTCTTCCGGGGCTCAAATTGTAGGGTTTTCCAACACCTATCTAAGGTTACATTCTTGTCAAAAAATATTCATAAGTTTTCGCAAAAATTGCGAAAAAGTAAAAACAGGTACTTTAGTAAAACGGCCTCCTAGATTTTCAATACAAAGGTGAAAAAATTTTAGAGAGCGGCTGCGTGGACGCACGAACGAAGGGGAAGTGGCGCGGTGGTGGGGGAACTCTCTCTCCCGCAGTTAAAAAAAAACATCAATTTTCGTTCAGTAGTTCCCGAGAAATATCAATTTTTTCCGGCTTGTCGAATGTGAACGCGCGCGATCGCTTTCCGGGCGCCCGCTCCGCCCACGGGAGAGAGTTCCCCCACCACTGCGCCACTTCCCCTTCGCTCGTGCGTCCACGCGGCCGCTCTCTAAAATTGCACGTTTTTCAGACGCGCTTTTGAGGTACTTATTATTATCGGATCGACTTCAAATTTGATATGATTGTAGAGGAAGCCTTCGAGAACACGTAGCTTTTTGCAAAATTGCTCTACGACAATTATTGTGGAAATAGGGGCCATTTTACTAAAGTACCGGTTTTTACTTTTTCGCAATTTGCGCGAAAACTTATGAATATTTTTTGACAAAAATGTAACCTTAGATAGGTGTTGGAAAACCCTACAATTTGAGCACCGGAAGACATTTCTAGGATAATTACAGACCGAGTAATTGAACCATCGAAAAATCGCTTATTTTCGCGGTTTTTATTTTTTTGTGCAAAAAGTTCCGTTTTTGTCCAAAAACCATTTTATTCGTCTTTTCAAGCGCTTACGTGTATTTTTTTTACTCAACATTTATTTTTGTGCCTAAAAACAGAAAAAAAACTGTTTTTTTTCTGCTGTTCTGTTTTTAGGCAACTTTTTGCAATGTTTTTGCTATGTTCCTACAATATTTCGCTGTCCAAAACGTGTGCATTCGATTCAGACGATGTTTTTCCTTATGAAACTGTTGAGAAAGTGTCGCAACTAATTATTTAAAAAAATAATCTACGCCGCCTGGACTATCTGGACATCACTTACGGCCCTGACAGACTGGTCATGCGTCTGTTTCAGTCCAGTAGGCAGGAAGCTAAAATCATCAAAAAGTGTTCTTGAAACATATAGGGCTAGTTTGGACGGTTCCCTATGTATTTTTTTGGGCAAAGCCAATTGGGGGTGGAGCTGAGAGCCAAAACCCCCCCATTATTTTTTTAAAAAAAAATTTTTTTTTTTTTTTTTTTTTCACAATTTCGCTTATGTCTCCGTTCCTTGGTATATTTAATATAGCATATGCATTTAAGAAGTTGTAGCCTATTAAATTTCCAAAATTTTAAGCCCAACCCGAAGCCTCCAAGTGCTATTGGTAACTTGCAAATGACTGCTCAAGTTGAAAAAGTGCTCTTTTTCACTATTTTTTTACTTTGAAAGTAGGGCGACTATGATTATGACATTTCTTGGAGGGACTGCTATTTGTAGTATGAACTTACAGAAAAAATTTCAGCTCGATCCGTTAATCACTTTTCGAGTAATTAACGATCGAATTTTTTTGCAAGCCTCAATTAACAGTGACGCCATTTCTTTGTAAATTATAATAATAATAATAATAACAATAATATTAATAAATAAGTTTATTGAAAAGGCAAAACAGTAAAAGTACAGTATCCCGTTTTCAAAAGGAATGTATGTCAACATGGTTGATTTATAATTACAAACGGTTATGAACTAATAATAGAAAAACAAATGGTTAAATAATAGATTTATTAGAACATGCCCATATCAATATATCATATCAGATTAGAAGAAAGTATATCATCTTTTAATTTATGTTTTACTGTTTCCACTGACAAATTGCGATAGCGAGTTGGTAGAGTGTTAAGAACATATGCAGCCATGTAGGAAAAAGATTTGAATAATTCATTTTGATATGGAGGAATGGAAACCTTACTTCCTATCCGTCTTAAATCCCTGCTGTGAATGTCAGAACACCAGTTAATTTTTTTGTATAAATATTCAGGTCTTTTGGTCTTTACAATATTTAGAACAAAGCCAACAAAGTGTATAAATCTCCTTTCAGACATGTTCAATAAATTGAAATTACGTAAATAAGGAGTAATATGTCCAAACTGTCGCACGACTGTAAGATATCTCACACAACTATTTTGTATTTTCTGTAGATGATATTTATCCTCTTGCACGAGACAAGGACCATATTTTACGTCTGCGTAATTTAAATGAGAAAGAACCATGGTTAAGAGAGCAAAATTTTTGTATTACTATCTGCGACAAAACTAGCTCATAGGCGTAAATGTACCAAAGCACAAGTTTTCTAAGTGGGATAAAATAGAAACAATATTGTTTAAATGAATATAACTGTTTTAAAGAAATAAATGCTTTTTTACATATGTTGCTTATGTGACCAGAAAATTTTACATATGTTGCTTATTGTACGATATTGACCGGGTTGGGCTAGAAATATCATAAATCTCTTCAAGTTTGCGAGACTTTTTGAGATTATGAAAAATATTAATTTGGGCCTCTTTTATAACGTTTTCTACGCGACTACCTTTTTGAGGGACGATATATTGTTGAAAGTGATAAAATGAAAACTAAAGTGCGTACTTTAAAAAAAAATGGGCGTCAATATTTAGTCTTCCAACAGGCGCTAACATGTACGCGCAGAAAAGTTATAAAACTGGCCCAAATTAATATTTTTCAAAATTTCAAAAAGTCTCGCAAACTTGAAGATATTTTAATTTTTCTGGCCCAACCGGTAAATCGTATATAAAAATGGCGTCATTGCTAGTTAAAGCGCAAAAAAATTCGATCGTTAATTACTCGAAAAGTGATTAACGGATCAAGCTGAATTTTTTTTTTTGTAACTTCATACTACAAATAGCAGTCTCTTCAAGAAATTTCATGATCAGAGTCGCTCTACTTTCGAAGTAAAAAAATTGTGAAAAAAAGCACTTTTTCTACAACTTCTTAAATGCATCACTTTCAATCTATTCCAAAAAAAGTTAAGACACCTTTCTCTCTTAATGTTCTTTTTGTTCCTGCGAAAGGTTTTTTGACACCATTTTTGCGCAGATTTTTCTCATACTCAATTCGCTAGTCAAAATCTGATGAACAGTGGTGGTCAACCAACGATCTGAACGCACAAAATCCCGTATTCCATCGACATTTTTATCGGTTCTTGAAGATGAAGGCTTTCTGCTGTGTGGTTCATCTTCAATCGACTCTCTTCCATCTGAGAATGCCTTAAACCACCGAGAAACCTGGGCCCTTGAAAAAAACACTGCCTCCGTAGGCGTGCTGAAGTTTTGCAAAAGTATCCGTTGCAAAAGCAAAACTTGATAGAACACCATTGATCAAAATTATGTCACTCATTTTTAAAGCGCACTAGAAAAAAAAACGGTTTAAGAAAACAGTCACAAAGAACAAACAAATGACTCTAACAAGTTTAAACTTGTACTAAAGGTGCATTACATGTTAACCAACCGCTCTTCAAAGTCCGGTCTGCGCAGTGTTACTAGATCGGGTGCGGCGTCTCATTACTTAATTTACGCACCTCGTACATTAATAACAAAATGAAACACGTGCAAACGCCTAAAAGTGATAAAATTGAAAGTACGCTACAGTATGCGTATTTAAAAAAATGGGCGTCAAGATATTATTGCCACAATTCCTAGAAATTCGAAGCGGCAACGCTAAAACAAGATATACGTCGCGTCAAAAAAGGTAGTCGCATAGACAACGTTATAAAACTGGCCCAAATTAATATTTTTCAAAATCTCAAAAAGTCTCGCAAACTTGAAGAGATTTATGATTTTTCTAGCCCAATCCGGTCAATATCGTACAATAAACAAAGAAATGGCGTCATTGTTAATTAAGGCCTGCAAAAAAATTCGATCGTTAATTACTCGAAAAGTTATTAACGGATCGAACTGAATTTTTTCATAGCTTCATACTACAAATAGCAGTCCCTTCAAGAAATGATCTGTCCCTTCATGATCAGAGTTGCCCTACTTTAGAGGTACTTTCCTACAATAGAAAAAAACTTTTTCTACAACGTCTTAAATGAATATATTATATAAAATATGCCAGCGAACGGAGATATAAGCGAAAATGTGAAAAAAAAGACGTTTTTTTTACAAATTGTTAATTTAAAGAATTAGCGGATGGTTGGTTTCAGCTCTACGGACCCCGCGCATTGTGTTCTACGCAAAAAAATACATAGGTAACCGTCAAAACTAGCCCTATATGTTTCAAGAACACATAAAAGTCTCTGTCTACTGGACTATTTGCCATTAGGGTGGACTCGGTACGGGGGAGTTTCCGTGACAAATTGGGTTTGGAATTCGGAGAGCTGTCTAGGTACACGTTATTGAAACTATTCACTTAAACATATCAAATTGAGGAGGGTCCCGTTATACACATGTCCAAAAAGTATTGGAACTAAAGGTCGGAAGTCAGATACGTTACATCAATATTAAGAGGGGAGAACCCTTTGGACGCCCGAAAATGAGTCTTTTTTTATGATTTCTTTAAAGACCATAAAATAATCACACCATTTTAAAGTTTTCACATAATTTTATTACAACTTTTAAGAGAAGAAAAAACATTTTTTTTCAGTTATTGACATGTGCAGGGAAAGGATAAACCTATAAAAAATATAAAAAAGTATAAAACCAGAAATTAGGTAGGCTGTTTAATTAAATGTTTAAAATTTCGCCTATTTTTTCGTCAATTTTTATCCTAAAAAAGTAACTAATTACGCGATATCATTTAGGTACATCCTTTCGATAATAATATAGACAAAAATCTCTCAAAATTTCAGCCAAATCGATCAATAACTTTTTGAGTTACGGCACGAGCAGTTTTTGAAAATACGGTTTCGAGATAATCGCATATAAATTTTCAGTACATTAAAACTATTAGTTTTAGTGACTTACCGATCAATCAGCGATTCCAGGTGCATATAATAAACCTTCAGCTTCCTCGAAGAGCTGGTTTTCTTCACAAAAGGTATTATGAAAGAAATGTTACTCCACCCCAAGCGCTCCGGCTATCTGAGTCGCTAGTTTACGGTGTGTGTTATAGTTATTAGTAGTGATGCAACAGACTTCGCAACTGCGGAAGTTCCGCACGCTTGTTCACATCCGTTTCTGCTTCTGCTTTCGCAACTTTTCTAACGGAAATTTAATCGGAATATACGAACGAGGTTACGTGCCGGCGCGGAGGACTTGGAATAGGGCGACTACGCCCAAGCAGAAGATACTTGCGGTTTGCTTAACGGCAAAGCCATTAAACACCAAATTGCTTAAATACCATCATTTTTTGCCTAAAGTGCGCCAATATTTATCAGCTCCTTCCAGCAGCATAGCCGTTTTAGCGGAGCAGGTCTAATTTATGAAGAACACCGGAGCAGATTGCTGGGTACGAAAGCGGCCAAACTACTATTCATAAAATATAACTTACAGCTACTTAATTTAGAATATTAATTTAATAAAAACTAATACATAATTTAAAAAAATATTTTTTTCGTAGTATTTACACTTCCGTTTCCGCATCCGTTTCTGTTTCCGTTTCCGCTAAGATTTTATTTTGACATCTGGTTATATTTCTGCTTCCGTTATGTCACTTCCGTCGCATCACTAGTTATGAGTTATGAGGTAGAGTCCCAGCGCTCTCGAATATGTGCGATAACTTCGTAAATATTTAGTATTTATATTTTTCCTCTTTCCAGTATACTCTCGATATATTGTACTTTCGAAATAGGAAAAAAAAACAAAAAAATCGGTTTTTTGAAAATTGTAAAGGGTTTACCCCCATAAGGACGAATCTAGGACATCATGGATCCAATTTTGAAATGGTTTCACAATCGAATTAAAATGAGTATGGAGAAACAAGAACTTACATGTTAACTATTCACTGTTTGCATTGAGACTTAAAGTGAAAGTGTCACTTATAAAATAACTAGGGTTGGCCGATCGTTCCACAATTAGTGTGTTCGATGTGTTTATGTCGTCGGCGTCTGTAATATACGAGGTGTGTAAATTGAGTAATGAGACTGGTTTTTTTTTTTTTTTTATTATAATAGAATTACAGTTCTGTATTGTCTCCTACAAAATAACTTCCTTGAGAAGCCACACTGGGCTAGATACGTTTCTTCCATTCCTCATAGCAGTGCTGGAACTCATATACTGGAGTAGCATTCAGCTGGTCGGCTACAGCCGTTTGAATGTTTTCTGTGGTCCCAAAATGACGTCCCTTAAAGTGATTTTTCAATCTCGGGAAGAGAAAAAAGTCACAACGACTCAAGTCAGGCGAATAAAGAGGTTGAGAAGCCACAGGAATGTTTTTACTGGCTGAAAACTCGTTTACTGAAATGGCTGTGTGACAAGGCACATTGTCGTGATGCAACATCCAGTTGTTCTTGATGTTTGGTGATGGAGTTTTTCAAGACCCTCTCTGTAAGAGTGTTGATTTACTGTTTAGCCTTGAGGCACAAACTCTTTGTGGACAATTCTCTGGCTAGCAAAAAAGCAAATCAGCATGCATTTGATCTTCGACTTGCTCATTCTTGCTTTTTTGATCCTGGAGAGCTAGAAGTGTGCCATTCCATGTTTCGGCGCTTGGCTTCCGGGTGTACTCAAACACCCAAGTTTGAGTACACCCACACGTTCTCTAAAATGGAGACCATTTTCAATCGATTCCAAAAAAGTCAAGACACCTTTCTCTCCGGATGTTCTTTAATATACCATATAGGTTTATCGTGCAATTCCAAGATAATATTTTTTTATCTCCTCACGCTAATCTCATGTGCTATAATGCTATAATCGTCTAAGGGTTGTTTCTAAAGGCAGACTAACTTTGCCGTACTTTCCACTCACAGCGTTCTGGACAATTCAACTATCGGGGTGCTAATGTGCTGGAATATTGCATTATAATTTATTTATTTTACGGCTACATCAGTACACTGTCACACACGGTACAATGATGTTTACTGCCATTAAAGGTTAGTTCCGGAAAATTGTTTATCCAACGCTCCACCATAACACACAATGGACGCCGTCCCAACATTTTTACGTATTCGACGTTTCATGCACACGAATGATGCATCGAACAGCGTAGTTTAACTAATACTACCAAAAGTGTAAATTACGTTCGCGTTAACACGTGCCGCAACTTCGTAAAAGTGAGGCGCACAACACGGCAGACGGGTTGTATTCAGAATATAATGGCGTTATTTGATTGAACTACGATTGTACTATGTACAGTTGGCGCCATCCAAATGTGAACGGTTTTTGGTAGTCATGAAAATTATGCCCAAATTTTATCGTAGTAAATCGGACTTTGTTCAGTAGCGTATCAGAAAGGTAGTTAATTTAAAGATAATTTAGTACATACAGACATTTAATACATACATGGCAGACATACTACTTTGATCATTTTATATTAGAATAATGCCATGAGTAGAAGAATTACATGAGTAGTATTATAATAACTATATCATAACTAATAATAATATATAAAGGTTAACTCTAATATTACTCACATACGACTAGTATAATTTTAAAAAATATTGTGACATTTGTAAAAGTGACATTTGTGACAGCTGACATTTATTAAGTTTTATAGTTTACATACTTAGTTTATTTAGTTTATACACACTAGCTATTAGTAAAGAATTGTATGGAATGACATATTGAATATTCTGGATGTCAAAAGAATTTTCTAGAAATGTAGAAACTATAAATACTGGTGTTGTTGCTAGGAGTTAGTTAGTTGTGATTTGGATGTAACAGAGTTAAGGTCGACGAATTGAAAGTGTTAATAAAAGTGTTTAGAAGTGAAGAAGTAAATTATTTAGAGAGAAATACGTAACAATATTAACAAGGTAAAAATGAAGGAAACGATTTTCTATTCTTTAAAACATTAACAAAATAAAAAGTTGATCTAATACTAAAGTGGATTTATTTATTAATATTTTATTGCACAGCCATTTGACGCTACAATATTCTCTAATCTTCTTGGCATGGAAGCGATTAACGTTCTCATATCATATGAGTCCACCAGCTCTTCCCAAGCATTTTCAATACTTTCCCAGAGTTGGTCGCGGTTTGTCGGCCTAAAGACTCTTTTATATATATTTTTTACTAAGAAACCCCACATGTTTTCAATGGGGTTCAAATCTGGACTTTTTGCCAGCCAAGGCAAAACATTGATGTTGTGGTTATTTATCCATTCTACTTACTAGTCGTCTAGTATGAATTGGAGAATTATATCCTGTAACGAAAGTGTAGTTATTAAAAAAATGGATATTTTGGTTTATTTTAAATATGGACGTCCTAATGACTTTTGTAATCTACTTTGATTTACAGGAAAAAAAAAAATGCAGAAATGTGCGGTTAGTCTTTATTGTTTAATTAAGTGGCTCGTTTTCGTTTTGATTAGTATTTTAAAGTATACCTACTAAGTAAAATTTCTCACATGCTGAAATACAAAATTTTCAGGAAAAACTTGTCTCACTGATGGTAGCATCACGTTCTCCAAAATATTTGTATAGTGTGCGGATGTTAATCGGCCATCAATTTGCCAGCACACTCCAGGATCGTGAACGCTTATCCACGCCCAAACATTGACCGAAAAGCGGCCACTATTGGACTATATGTAGTCTTTCATTTTTGGAAGATTGGAACGTCTTCTCGTCGGAAAACATGACATTGTTCCAAAATTCATTTCCTTGTAAAAATTAATTTGCAAACTGGACTCGCCTCTGTTTATGCTCTTCGGTTAGAAACATTTTGTGAGCAGCAACGCAATTCTTAAAGCCGCATTGTTTTAGACGCCTTTGTGTTGTTCTGAGAGACCCTGGAAATAATGTTTCTTCTCGAGCCTTCACAGCGGTTTCGAATGGATTATGATTGATAAATTCGACCAGAGCATTATCTTCATTCTCAGTGAAGACCTTTCCTATACCTTGTCTGATAGTCCTTTGTAGTCGCTGTTCTCCTTGCCAGCGTTTTTTAATGTAAAATATGCAACTTTTACTAACATTTAATTCAGCAGCCACTTCAGTCAACGACCAGTTTTCTTCTAATTTAGCTATAGCCCTTGCTCTTTGCGCTTCACTTAAATGCCTTGGCATGTTTAAAGTTGTTGCGATGTATGACATTATTGTCAATTAATAATATTTTGATATTTCATTACCGTCGACACAGAACGGCGATTATATATTTGACACATGTCATTGCATTTACGGCGACTATGATATAAAGTTTAAATTACACCATACAATTTTGCCGTTCACATTTGGATGGCGCCAACTGTACATACATATATGTATACAGGAGTTGACGATATAATTTATTAATGTAGCACATATAACAGTATTCCACTTGTGTTAAGACCGATTCTGGAGTATATTATTAACATCCGGGCTCTAGTGATGAGTATAAACCGACTGTATGAGTATGAATGTAGTGATGAGTATAAACTCTGCAATGAATTCAGAACATGTCATAAACTATATTCAGGTACGCACGCGCGGGTTGAATTATGTTTCGAACGTGTTTAAAACAAAAAAATAGCTGGAACAACAACAATACAACAATATCGGTGACATCAGACAACCGATTATTGGCTTCTAATTCTGTGACTGACAAATTGTTTTCCTTTCTCATCTTTAAATATCTCTGAAAGTATTTGACATATTGACCTATGTAATGAAGCATCATCGTCTTCAGAAGAAATTTCTACTTCTGAATCGCTTTCATCACTTTAATCAGGAATGAATAATAATTACATATATACCTGTAGATATTATACATATATTTTCCATGCACAAATTAGATGTCACTTAGAGCTTAGCAAAAATTATCTAAAAACAAAAATGTCTTAGAATTAGTCAAAGAATACCCTCAAATTTTTTTAGAATATTTAGAGATGATTTTTGATTGAAATGGCGAAAAATTGCAATTTTTAAAAAACCAAAAATCATCTCTAAAAATTCTGAAAAAAAATTGAGGGTATTCTTTGACTAATTTTTGTTCTTAGATAATTTTTGCATAAACATAATTTTTGAAAAAAAAAATAAAATAAAGGTTTTTTTTCGATTTTTTCCAACGAGTAATATTTTTGAGCAAAAAAATATGGATTGTCGCCAAAAAAATCATATTGAAGTTGAAAACATGAATAAAAATCGAAAAATCGCTTGTTACGGTGATTTTTGGCCGAAACGATAAATTTAAACCTTCGGGGCACTAAGAAAAAAAATCGCAGCGCTTTGCAACGTTGAGGGTTTTTTGGGGACACTTTGAGTGTTAAAAAATATCGATGATATCCTTCGTTCATCCACTATATCCAAAATTATACCAAATTTTCCAGATATCCTTAAATTCGCAAGTTTTTAACTTTTTTTCAGCCAACATTACCGCTTCAAAATTTTTTTTATCAATCGCCCCCGATTGTGTCTTATAGAGAATATTTTGCAGTTTCCAAAACCATACCTCCATTTTCTGTACGATCATTAGTTCCCGAGTAATTGATTGTCAATGTTGAAAAGGACTTTTTTGCTTTGATCGACGATAACTCCGCGACAAATCATCGTACGGAGCTCGTTAAGAGATCAAATTAAAGCTGATTAAATTGTCTAAAAGAGCTTTATGGTCGCATGATGAAAAAAAAAATGTTGAAGTCCACAGACCATTTTAAAAACGAGCAAAAATTTGGTAAAAAATTTTTTGTTGGATTTCGGATGATTACGTGAGAACCGCTCCCGCTAAAAAAAAAATTTAAGTCCAGATCTGAAAACTAGACACTTGAGGCTACAATTTCCTTTTTTTATTTTCTGTACGACCATTTTTCTCCGAGTTATCCCTTGTTGAAAATCACCCAAAAATTTGGAATTGTTTTAATATCCTTTAATTTTTGTTACTATGTATTTCCACTTTTTTCTGTGGTGCTGTGATAACACTAGCACACAAAAAAAGAAAAGTGGTCATTACTTTTGACCAGACCCATCTAGGGTTATGTATTTCGATGCGCTGAATCCGAATTTGAGGTCAGTTTAACCCGTTCACCCTCAAAATTTTGAGTAAATTGCAAAAAAAACGATAAAAATCGCTATAAATAGCAAAAAAATGCAGTTATGCAAGCGAGAAAATTTTGTACGAACTAGATCAAGTATGTTTATTATGTATTTTGATGCGCTGAATCCGAATCTGACGTTGATATAGTTCGTCAACCCTCCAAATTTAGAATAAATGGCAATAAACCGCTGAAAATCGCTAAAAATCGTGAAAATTGAAGTTATGAAAACGAAAAAATTTTTCGAACTAGATCATGTATGTTTTTTGTGTGATGCGCTGAATGCAAATCACAAGTTGATTTAGCTGATAGACCCTCCAAAATTAGAGTAAATTGGGAATAACCGTTGAAAATTGCTAAAAAATCGTGAAAAATAGCAATTATGCAAACGAAAAAAAAATTTTCTTAAACTAAATAAAGTATTTTTTCTTATGTATTTTGATTTGCTGAATTCAAATCCGAAGTCGGTTTGGCTTGTACACCAAGCCAACTTGTTGCCAACTTTAAATAAATTGCGAAAAAACGCTAAAAATAGCAAAAAATCATGAAGTAGTAGATAATATCAAAAAATAGTATTGTTCTTACTCACAGTAATAAAAAAACCATGATTCTTTTCAAATTATACTATAATATCTATAGGTTGTAATTAGAATTAAAAAAAAACGACCTTCCTTGATTTTACACTGTTCTTCGCTTGTATCGAACTCTTTTTTCTTCGAATGTTCTATGCAGTAGGTTTCTCTTTCGTTTTCTATTTTCTCTCGTTATTTCTCTCTTTAAAGTCCAGCAAAAATCGGCCATCATGTTGACATTCCATATTCCTTGATACCAATTCTCCATTTCACTTATGTCTTGATGAAATCGTTCTTATTCTTCACTGTAGTCGATACAAGCGAAGAACAGTGTAAAATCAAGGAAGGTCGTTTTTTTTTAATTTAAATTACAATCTATTGATGTTATAGTATAATTTGAAAGGAATCATGGTTTGATTATTACTGTGAGTTAGAACAATACTATTTTTTTGATATTATCTACTACTTCATGACTATTTTTTACGATTTTGGCTATTTTTAAAGTTTTTTCGCAATTTATTTAAAGTTGGAGGGTGTACAAGCCAAACCGACTTCGGATTTGAATTCAGCGCATCAAAATACATAAGAAAAATACTTGATTTAGTTTAACTTTTTTTTTTTCGTTTGCATAATTGCAATTTTTCACGATTTCTTAGCAATTTTCAGCGGTTATTCGCAATTTACTCTAACTTTGAAGGGTCTACCAGCTAAATCAAATTGTGATTTGGGTTCAGCGCATCAAAATACACAAAAAACATCTATCTAGTTCGAAAAAAATTTTTCGTTTTCATAACGTTTTCATAAATTTTTACGATTTTTTACGATTTTGTTTTTTTTTTTGCAATTTACTCTAAATTTGGAGGGTTGACAAGCTAACTCAACTTCAGATTCGGATTCAGCGCATCGAAACACATAATAAACATACTTGATCTAGTTCGTAAAAAAATTTATCGCTTGCATAACTGCATTTTTTTGCCATTTTCAGCGATTTTTAGCGGTTTTTTGCAATTTACTCAAAATTTTGAGGGTGTACGGGTTAAACCGACCTCAAATTCGGATTAAGTGCATTGAAATACATAACCATAGATGGGTCTGGTCAAAAGTAATGACCACTTTTTTTTGTTTGTGTGCCGGTGTAATTAAAGTCTATCATTTTAGTAAGCCTCCATTTCAAAGATAGACGTGGATTTACTGTATACTCAGTTTTACGTCGAGATTTACTGATAGATCCCGACTGCGAAGAATAATGTCGGCCCGTCGGCGGACGAGTCCGCCGTATTCATCGCGGCCCATTAAATTTCCGACGTCGTTCATCTAGAAGACAGCCCTCCGCCGTCTCTTAATAAAATATATCGCCCGGGGCCCCACTTCGCCGATTAATCATTCTTCCGGTATTGCCCGCCCCCGGTTATGAATTTAAATCGGCGGATTTCGCCTTTCTCCTATTTGTGCGTATTCCGTTTATATTTATTCGAATTACACCGCCACACACAAAAAAAAGTAGTCTGAAATGTACATGCGATATCCTACTCATCAAATTTTACCCGGATTGGCCCGTTTAAAACGCGCGCGTAAACAGAATCGGTAATTTTTTTTCTAGGTTGGTACAACCTTCGTTGACATTCGTGTGAAGTTTGAGCGGGATATGTCAATTAGCGTGTGTTTGGCAGCCGTTTGTTTACGAGGCAAAAAATTCGTCTGTCGATTTTTACTATGGAAAAAAGAACTGAACAACGAGTTTGCTTGAAATTTTGCATTTCCAATGGAATTGCGGCTACAGAATCATTGAAAATGTTGCAGAAGTGTTTTGGAGAGTCTACTCTATCCAGAGCGCAAGTATTTGAGTGGCATAAAATATTCAGTGAGGGTCGTGAGGTCGTAAAAACTCCTCATCGAATGTTACCTCTGTTAACGACGATAATCGAAAAAATTAAAGAAATTGTCTCGAAATCGTTATGTTTGCATTAAAGAGATAGCAGAGGCTCTCAACATCTCTTATGGATCGACTTAACACATTTTGGTTGATGTTTTGGGATTTGAGTGAAGCTATCCACACATTCTCAGCCACATTTTTTTAACCCTGAAATAACGTAGGTCGCAGCTATCTTCAGGAGCATCAGATCGACATGACGGGAGCGCCCTATAAGACTATCTGCAGAAAGGCGGAGCTTAGCGTCCGACAACAGCGCTCGCGGCGGCTTACTCTATAAGTTTCGTGCTGGCATATTACAAGAAGACAATACGCAAAATACGATTTATTGCTCATTATGACATTGTAATCATTGCGGAAGCCATCCAATTCATAAAAGTAATAAACTATAACTTGAACACGAAGTACTCTGGACGTCACATCTTGAATTAGCATCGGGCATATTAGCAGTGCAGTGTTTTGTGTCGCGCTACATAACCTAAAGTGACCAGACGTCCGTCATTATGACGGACACTGCGTCATTCAGAAAGCTTGTCCTTCTTCAAGAGCAGTCCGTCAAACTGTCAGTATTGAAATTTTTTATTAAAATGTCCGTAATTACGCCTTCTAGGTTAATTTGAAGACGTATGGACGTATCGTATCGATCGTGATTAAATATCAGTATTTCAAAAAGGCATCAAATCCCAAAAAGTAGGTATCCTTGTGAAAGTCTATATTTTTATGTAAATGTATTTTTCATTGAAATTCTGAAGTTCCAGAAAACGCGTGACATTGAAAGTTTTAAAAATTTTCCCTCGCGCTTTTAGCTACGCCTCACGGCGCGAAAAATAAACTCTAGCTTCGTCAGTGTGAATCAGCTGAACATGTCCGTCTTTGGCAAAATCAAATTCTGGTCACTAACATTTTCGATGACATTGTTCTTATGGCAGCTATTTTGGTTAATTTACAACCTCCAATTTGAAAGTAAGCACTCATGAAGATTTTAGCGAATAAGGATTAGTAATATGTATTTCTGTACAAAATTAATATAAACAAAAATGTTCAAATTTGAAGAATAAAATAATCTGTATGTAAGAAATAAATATTTATATTTCGAGAAACCAAGAGAGGTGTATAAAACGTTTGTCAAAAATATATATGATTAAATTGCGGTACATAGGCCAAAAATATAAATATTTAAACCACATTAATTGCACTATTGTTGTACATACTTCCTAATTTTGCACGTTATTATTTTCTTTATCAGACATTTCACTTAATTCTTTACAATTACATTCATACATAAATCAAATAGTTTAGACAGTTTCAACACAAAATATAAATATGATTCTTTTGAAATTATACTTTATAAGAAATTCTCCCCATGCAATTAATAACATTTGCAACACTGTGAATTCTTTCCCAAATTCAAAAATAGTACAAAAAACAATTCGACGCATATGACACAATACAAAATCCACAGTACAAAAGTTATCAAAAATTCCGCGCGCGGCGCTTCTAGTTATTCTGCAGATAGTCTATAGCCACACCGATACGGGCCACCTTGAAAGTGTTTCGGAATTTCTTATCGATAATTCGAATCTGTCAAACAGTATACAGTGGAATCCCACAATATTATTATTAAATAATTCGATATGATATTGTGCTGGCACACCCTTTAACATTATTTAAAAAATCACGAGGTTCCTTGTTATAGAGAAAAATACATGTATGTTGAAATTCTTAGAATCGAGGGGTGTCGAATTTTACAGTTTTGTGGGTGTGGCCGCCCTCCAATGGCGTGGCACCGAATTTCACATAGTGTGCCGTGTTTCTTGATATATAGTGAGGATTTCTTCCAAAAATTGCGAGGGTACATTTCTAGTTTTAGAGAAAAATTGAATTGTGTTGAAATTTTTCCAGTTATTGGGGGTAATTGGGGTGTCGCCACCCCTCCTACGGCATGGCACCGATTTTCACCTAATGTGCCGTGTTCCTTGATAGATAGTGAGTATTTCTTACAAAAATTGTGAGGGTACAATTTCTGGTTTTAGAGAAAAATACGATTATGTTGAAATTTTTAGAGCTATTGGGGTGTGGCCGCCCTCCTACGGCGTGGCACCGAATTTCACATAGTGTGCCGTGTTCCTTGATAGGTAGTGAGTATTTCTTCCAAAAATTGTGAGGGTACAATTTCTAGTTTTAGAGAAAAATTGAATTATGTTGAAATTTTTCCAGTTATTGGGGTGTCGCCGCCCTCCTACGTCGTGGCATAGAATTTCACATAGTGTGCCATGTTTCTTGGTAGATAATGATTATTTCTTCCAAAAATTGCGAGTGTACAATTTCTGGTTTTAGAGAAAAATCAGGTTATACTCGAAGAAATATCCACCAGCATATTCACCAAGAGCAGCTACTGTAAATATTTCATCAACCAAGTTAATTTTAAATCTGATTGCATAGCCATGCCTTTACTGGTCAATGGAAACCACTGGTGTATTGGCTTATAAAAATATAAGGAACGTTCTTTTAGTTTCATTGATCCAATAGGTAGCACCATTACTCATACTACAAAATATTTTCGGAAGTTCTGTGAATTTTTAAAAGAGTATAACCGCGTAAACCCGTCTAGAATTTATCTCACTAACTTTAAACTAATAGTGCATGACCACCTCCAACAAAATGGTAGTCATAACTGCGGGGCATATATTTTATATTTTTTCCAACAAATTATTCTAAACAAACCACTAACCAACTTTTGCAGCATGGATGAATACAGGATCCGTATAAAACAGCTAATTTTAAAGGAAACGAAGTGTATGAAAAACAGATGTTTATTTTGTGGACTGTGCTGAATATAATTCCATAAAGTGCACTTTTTTTTACAGATATATTCATGTAACTTGCTTAAGTGTTCGAGGAATTACATCCTACCGGGATGACATGTGCGATATCTGTCGCCAATACAATAAACTTCGAATACCACCATTCATCAAATAAAATCATATTCGAACACCACATGCATATGTCATATTTTCATGTGTATAAAAAATGTGCAATACAGATGTCACAAAATTTTGCAATTTTTAAAAAAAAAATAACAGAAAAAATATTTATTACTATTCACTCACAATTAATTAATTAATTTCACAAAACTAAAATTTAGATCAAATTAAATTTAAAGAGTAACAAAGGTAGACTAAATATTTAAAAAAACAGCAATACTAAATCAGATGTTCAAACTGAGCTCCGTTGACGGCCAAGCAATGACCTAAACGGTATTTAAATTCTACTGTAGTAGCTCTGTGTAACACCTCTGCAGGTATTCTGCGCATTTCAGCAGTTATTCTCAAGTCCTCCAAATTACGAGGTCTTTGTTTGAACACACTATTTTTAACATGATCCCACCGGAAAAAATCTAAGGTAAATATCATTTAATTCAGATTCACCCCCATTGATAATTTAAAACATCTCCTTATCTGTCAATGGTCGTCTCATATATCTGTCAGTCATGGTGTACACTGTAATGTACAATTTTTGTAACTTCATATTTGCTATCTATTTGTATTTTTTTTTACAGACACTATTATTTGACGCTTACCTTGTATACTTCTGAACACATGAAAAATAATATACTCAATAGTTACAAAACTTTACGTTGAAAAACTCTGACAGTAAACAAAAAGCACATGCCTATCTATAACATGTCGCGCGCGTGTTTACAAAAACGTACATTCCGCGAGAAGTTGACATTTGTACTTGCTGTGACATCTAGCAGGTTAAATGTATACTATTGCACTGTAGTATACGCAGCGAGCGACAGTCATTCAAAACAGTAAAGATCAGTTATCCAAACCATGGCGGTTGGTGATATTTATAGCATCTAAAACTGGGACCCCCCTTTTTAGGTGATGACCTCTTACAAAGGATTATGGTAAAAACTAAAAGTTCAAAAAAAATTTAAAAACTGACCTGGGATAGACGCTCTTGGAATATTTGAGTAATTTTTTCATAATCTAGAAAAAATATAAGAGAGGTTTTTCTATTTGTTACAAAATATATTTTTTTCAAAATGTTATTGACATTTTAATTTTAATTTTATAGGAACATTTTGTTTCCCAAAATTAAAATGACCATAACTTTTTGAAAAAAAATATTTTGTTACAAATCGAAAAACCTCTCCTTATATTTGTTTCTAGATTATGAAAAAATAAATTACTGCAAATATTCCACAGAGCGTTACTGAGATCCCAGGGAGTGCTCCAGGTTTTTTGAAATTTTTTTCGCAAACTTTGTTGACGGTTTTTTCACTATAAATCCTTTCTGAAGAGGTGTATAGTCATCACCTAAAAAGTGAAGTGGGTCCCATGCGTCGTTTTCAAGATATGGCTAACTGAAATATCACCAACCACCACTGCACAATACAAAAGCATGGACACCTGAGTGTTCATCATGACTGAAAGGGTTAAGTAAAGTTGGGACACCCGGTATATAACATGAAATATTTCACTTTTAAAACTGATTCGGTATGCCTTAAAAAAAGATTTCTTGGCGTATTCTTCCCGTAGATTTATTACACCCGACGCGACGTTAGGAAATCCATTTTTTCACCTTACTGCTTGTTCTCTTTGTTTTCCTTCTCGTCGCTTTTTTTTTTCTTTTAACTAATCGTTATGATGCGAAATTGCGGTGCTTAAGCTGTTGAGCCCCCAAACAAGATACAGTTTTATTTATCTTTAGGTACTTCTCTGCTTTATCTTCTTACTACCCGAGTTACCTTCAGACTTTTTAATAACAACTTTAAATAAAGTTTTTCAGTTTCGAGGCTTAGCATAACATACTTTGTTTTGGATTATGTGGAATAGAGTATCTTAACTCCATTAAGAATAAAATTGGATTTTCCCCGTTCACCCACCTTCTTTCTACTAAACGGTATTTTCTTTTTTCTTACGCCACAGTTTCCATGGTTATATTCGACTTAAAATTTAGTGGCGTCCTAATTTCCTATCCTACTTACATATGTACAGTGTGGAAATGGAATAAAATTCCAAATGGAATAAATTCAGTAGCTCCATTATTATACATTTTTTTAACAAGAAAAAAAGAAGAAAAGTTTCTACAGCGTAGGAAATTCGTTACATTAAAATAAAACTCTTATAAGTAACACTATTTGTCAATTTTAGGTTCTGAAATGTTAATTGCCGACATTCCCTACTATAAGATAAAAACTTACTAAAATATACGTACAATTGTTTGCTTGACAATCGAACGACAAGAACGAGCAAGCAGCAAAAAATAAACCTGAAATTTAAGAAGTTGGCCATTATCAGTTTTAGTGAAATTACCTAGAAACGTGCTTATATTCGGAGTTGCCACCGATATCTCAAGGTATCGTAAGTAAAATAGAGAAGCAGTTTCGGGAACGTGGACATGTACGGCAGCTAAAGAAATATCCTCCCAATAAACTCAGTGATGATCAGAAATTGGATGTAATGCGAATGTAAATGTTGGATGTAATGCTTGTGAATTTTTGTTACCACAAGGTGTATTCCCGACTTAAAAAAAATTGAGGCTACTCTTGAAGGGATGTAAAATATTATCTATGCATTGAAATTCAAATTTTTGTATTTCTTATTATATAAAATAAATGTTAACTCTGCGCTTATAATAAAAACGCGCATGTTAAGGTAGCGAAAGAAAAGTAGGAAAATAGTTTGTCTCTACAGATCACTAACACTAATTCACAATTTAACAAGTGGGAAATATTAGTGGAATAAGAAATTCATAAAAATTGGCTGCTCGAAACTGCTCATTTCAGTGAAATATGCAAAAATAGAAAGGCGTGTCTAATAGAGCGTTCTCGGGGCAATTCTAACTGTACCTGCGTCAAAGAAGGTGTTCATCCCCAATACAATAGTAAGTCCCAACCAAGGGAGAAAATGTATATACCTGGTGTACACTATTGACCAGTGGAAGGAGAAATATAGGGTGTCTCAATGTTCCGTGAAATATATATTTTTTATTTTATACTAGTTGACCTAATCCAACTTAACTGAGGTTCTCTGCGATCAATTTTTAACACAAAATAATTTTAGTAACCTAATGTAACTTAACTGAAGACACGTTGCGTGCAATTGTAGGTTCCAAAAAGTTCTTACTTTTGGTCCTCCATTTCTTCAGGGAGTTAAATTAAAATCTTATTAATGAAAAATATAAATAATCTTATTCGAATCAAAATATATAGCCTTTTAAGAAAATTTTACTTCCGGTTCTCCACCTGTTTTCTTCGGTAAGGAGATTTAGTTGAAATTATGTAAGCAGAAAATATCAATGCTCTAATTTTGATCATAATAAGTACCTTTTATCGCGAAAATATGGTTACATGCGGTTGCTGCCGGTCCGCCATTTTGTTTCCCTTTCGAGGAGAGTATTAAATTGAAATCTTATTTACAGAAAATATGAATACTCTAATTTGGATTTTTAAAAGTTGCTTTTATCGCAAAAAATCGGTTACTTTCGGGTCACCATTTTGTTTTTTTGAAATATAAAGTACAAATTTGAAATCAGCGACCCAAAAAACATTAAATTCGATATAGTTTGACAAATGTTCTATCTTTCTCGATTTTTGGCCAGGATTTTCCGATTCTGACCCACTGTGCGCCGGCAGATAGAACACTATCGGAATAACTCGCGATCTTACGAAAAAAGTATATACGTCCCGGGTTCCCGCGAAACTTCGTTCGGGATAAAATTCTACGCACGGACAGTGGCGTGGGTATACAGGGGCAAGAAATATGCGCTTAAAAAATTCGGTTTATACCTTAATTATCATAGAGTTGTATAGTTCTGGCTCTGAGTGACAGCATACTTTCCCGGACCTATTAAATGTGTGTAGACCACCCCTCAATTATATTGAAATAAGAACTATAATGGACTTTTTTTGAATTGTATATTTCGCAATTGAAATTCGTTATTATGAAGTTGCCACCCGTTTGTTTAAAATCACCCACAAAGCGTAATCCTAAGATGGTTACAAATACAATAGTGCTGAATACAAGTGCTATTTTAATACTTATAATAACACAGGCCGACAAAATTAGGCCGACCCTCTAACCCAGAAACCAGAATTTGTTTTTCTGAAGGTTTTTGATGCGCTGAATCCGAATCCGAGGTCCAAATTTCTCAATTGGCTCTGGTTTTCGAGATATCCTAACCTAAAAGTGCAAAAAAGCGATTTTGGCCTATATTTGAGGTTATGTAGCATCGCTATTTTAAAATTTTCCTTTTTAAAATTAAGAGCTGTTCCTTTTTTTAAAATTAAAAACGATCAAGTCTTTTTACATAAGAAAACTTGGACCTGTTATTGAATTTCAAACATTTTCAGTGTTTTCTAATCAAAAAAACCAGACGACTGCTTGATGTACATGTGGTCCTTAATGGGCTTTCAAATATAGAGAAATTCACAAACATAAAAATATCCAAATGCGATATCTTAACGAAAAAAAAAGATATTTGAGTAAACTCGAGGTCATTTAAAAGGGCAAGGCATGTACTTTAAGACGTTGTTCATAGTTTTTTAAAAAAAAAAATTGCGATGCTACATAATCTCGAATATAGGCCAAAATCTCTTTTTTGCACTTTTAGGTTAGGATATATTGAAAACCAGAGTCAATTAAGAGATTTGGATTCAGTGCATCAAAAACCTTTGGAAAAATATATTCTAGTTTCTGGGTTAAAATCTTGTCGGCCTGTATAATTGATATTTACAGTCTGTCTGTTAAGAACGTGTCTAGCAGAACTTTTAAGTGGAAATCGACAGAGGCGCAATTCCAAGTACAGATGGTTGGGCATCTCTTCAGCTAGGAAGTACTATATAAAAATAAATTGTTCATCACTTTCAAAATTGAAAATCCTAAACACTGAAGTCGACTCTGTACTGGATAGAAACCAGTGGTGTCTGGTGGAAACTGATATTCTCATACTTTTGTAACGAAGCACATCATATTGTGACATTTGTAAAAGTGACATTTGTGACAGCTGACATTTATTAAGGTTTATAGTTTACATATTTAGTCTATTTAGTTTATACACTAGCTGTTAGGAAAGAATTGTATGGAATGACATATTAGATATTCTAGATGTCAAAGGAATTTTCTAGAAAATGTAAAATTTATAAATACTGGTGTTGTTGCTAGGAGTTAGTTAGTTATGTTTTGAATGTTACATGGTTAAGACCCACGAGTTGTAGATTGTTAAATAAACGTGTTTGAATTTTTGCATTGAAGAACTGAATTATTTGAAGAGAAATTCGTAACATTTTGGTGACAGCGGTGGGATAATAGAAGAATTCGAAGAAAAAAAAAGAAGTTATATGGTGAATACGAGATCTACAAAATACAACGAAGAAACGACGACAATGGATGTAAGTGAAATATTAAAATTCTTGCAACAAGGACGACAAGAAGCCCGTGAGGAGGCAGAACGACGACGACAAGAGGACCGTGAAGAGGCAGAAAGGCGAGAGGAAAAGCGGCGACAGGAGGACGAACGACGACGACAAGAGGACCGTGAAGAGGCAGAAAGGCGAGAGGAAAAGCGGCGACAGGAGGACGAACGGCGACGACAGGAGGACGAACGGCGACGACAGGAGGACGAACGACGACGACAAGAGGACCGAGACGAGGCGGGGAGGCGTCATCAGGAAATTTGTGAGTCCCAACAAGTAATAAACACCAGGTTGAATGCATTTTCTGGGAGGATTGATGGCGTGGAACAGCAGATTGACCAGGTAGGCATTAAAGTTAATCGAATTGAGAAGGTGGTTGAAGAGAATAAAGAAGAAATCGAGAGAAAATTAGAAGACACCAGACGGCAAGTGCAAAAAGAAATACTGGAAAAGATAGAAAGACTGGGCCACCAATTGCATCGTACTTCAATAGCCGATTCTGGAGATTATTCGACCTCACCAGGTATTCCATTACAAAACTCAACCCTTATGCATGCTGAAAGGTCAGTATACAAAATACTTAAGCCTCCCACGTACGATGGACAGTCATCATGGTCCATGTACCGCAGACAATTTGAGGCTGCTGCAAAGGCGCACGGATGGACTTCCCAAGAAATGGCTACTTCGCTTGTCATATCTCTCAGAGGTCAGGCTTTAGAAATTTTACAGAGCATCCCGGAAGAGCAGCAAAATGACTACGACAGGATTATAGGCGCATTAGAAATAAGGTATGGACACAAATATCTCCAAGTTTATCAGTCCCATATCAAGAGCAGACAGCAAAGAAGTAATGAGTCTCTTCAAGAATATGAAGTTGCCTACTGATCTCATACTTGGCCATCCAGTAGAAGAAAATCAGGAACGATCTTTGTCAGAATTTGTGGAGAACTTGCGAGAGAGAATGGACCGGATCCACCGATTTGCCAGGGAGAAGTTGAAAATTCACAGCGACAAAATGAAGCAGCGTCTCGACACTACATCAACAGAGACTGCATTTAAGCCTGGTGATGCAGTATGGTTGTCGCCCCAAAAAGGACGAAAGGAAAAAGTCCAAAGCTTCAGAGCAACTGGGAAGGCCCGTACACCATAATAAAGAAAATCAACGACCTGGTCTACCGCATCCAGCTGTCTCCAAGAAGCAAGCCGAAGGTGGTCCATCTGGAAAGGCTCGCAAAGTACACAGGACATAATCCACCCGATTGGTTTGTCGTCGAAGATCCACCGCCTAGGACTGAAGACAGTGTTATTCGGGACGAATAACTTTGAAGAGGGGAGCAGTGTGACATTTGTAAAAGTGACATTTGTGACAGCTGACATTTATTAAGGTTTATAGTTTACATATTTAGTCTATTTAGTTTATACACTAGCTGTTAGGAAAGAATTGTATGGAATGACATATTAGATATTCTAGATGTCAAAGGAATTTTCTAGAAAATGTAAAATTTATAAATACTGGTGTTCTTGCTAGGAGTTAGTTAGTTATGTTTTGAATGTTACAGGTTAAGACCCACGAGTTGTAGATTGTTAAATAAATGTGTTTGAATTTTTGCATTGAAGAACTGAATTATTTGAAGAGAAATTCGTAACAATATTTTAAAGGGTGATTACTGGACTTATGTAGAAGGGTATAATAGCAACAAAAACTTCAAATGAAACTTGCGAAAAAAAATTAAACAACGTCTCCCACACTAAAAGATCTTGAAAACGTCTTCGAAATATTTTTTCGGAATTACCAACTGATTATAAAAACGTTTTTTATATTCATATAAAAAGTTTAGGTATTTGATGATTACGAAAAAAAAATGAATTGAATGAAAATATTTTAGAAACCGTTTCCAAGATAGGTAATCTGATGAGGCAAACATTGAAATTTTTCATTTGATTTTTTTTTATTTCATTTATTACAACCTTCAAAGGAAGCCAACGACTCGGAATGGGCCAAATATATTCGAACATCCTCAAGAAGACTCTCTCGCCCCACGCATCATGACCTGCTTACAAACCCTCAGCGCGGCTTTACAGGGGGTGGGTTAGAGGTGGAATTTCACTTTTGTCGCTCAATCTCAGGCCATCCGCAGTGGATTCCATCCACTTCAAGAGCCTTTAAGTAACGCAATAACATGAATTCAGATAAAACGACATCCCACGCAGTCTCCTACAGGGGCGGAACCAAAGTGGGTGAGTGGGACTGAAACAAGGGTGGCCTTGAGGGGTGCTTGAGTTGTCAAAGGGTCAAAACGAGTTATGGCACCCCAAACTAATATATTTGGCAGCATTAGGGTCAATGGAATCGTCCAACAGAGGTCAAACTATGAAAAATCCAGCGTAAATGCAGAGGGAGTGGCTCACAGGGTCAGGAAAAGGGTTGGAAGGATGGAACAGCGAACAAACGCTCAGAACGTGTTAGGAAGATCTTACAAGGAAGGTGCTCGGACCCAAGTGCCGAAAACCATTCTAAGGGGGGTGAAAATAACCCCTAAAATTTACCCCCAAAACACATTTTTTTAAATATCTCGAATTCAATTCAATTTTTTTCGATGAGACAAAATGGACAGTGTTCCTTATAAAAAGTACTATTAACCGTTATGATTTGATTATTAAATATTGCAACCCCTATGTTTTAGGCGGTGAAATGTAATTTTTTTTGTAATTTTCGGTAATAAAAATTAGCAAATTTCTTGAAAAATAATATTTTTGTATACTTGATGTCAAAATAAAGTTTACGTGTTTCGGCATTTTCCTTAAAAATACCTAACATGAGTTCCAGCACTTCCAATCCAAGGCTATTCCAATATATGAATATTGGAATAGCCTTCAGCTGGTTGGTTACAGTCGTTTGAATATTGTCTATGGTCCCAAAATAACGTCCCTTGAGGTGATTTTTCAAACTCAGGAAGAGAAAAAAATCACAAGGACTCAAGTCAGGCAAATGAGAAGGCTCAGGAGCCACAGGAATGTTTTTACTGGCTAGAAACTCGTTTACTGAAATGGCTGGAAATATCCAGTTGTTCTTGATATTTGGTCACACACGCATGACCCTTTTTCGAGTTGTTCAAGAACTTTTACAGAGAGTAAAAGTGTTGATTTACTGTTTGGCCTGGAGGCACAAACTCTTTGTCGACAATTCCCTGGCTATCAAAAAAGCCATAATCTTCAACATTCATCTTCAATCGACTCTCTTCCTTCTGAGAATGCCTTAAACCACCGAAAAACCTGAGCTCTTGAAAAGAGAGAAAAACTCACTGTCTCCGTAGGCGTGTTGAAGTTTTGTAAAAGTACCGTTGCGCTGTGTCCAAGTCTGAAATTAATGTCACTCATTTTTAAAACGCACTAGAAAAAAACGGTTTACGAAAACAGTCACAAAGAACAAACAAATAACTCTAACAAGTTCAAACTTTTACTGAAGGTGCATTACATGTTAACCTACCGCCCTTCCAAGTTCCGTCTCCACAGTGTTGCTAGATCGGGTCCTACGTATCGAGTCTCATTACTTAATTTATACACCTCGTATTACTTGTGAAACTGTATAAGGAACCACGTAATATTTTTTTCTCTGGCTTTTATCTAATCTTTAGCTGAATGAGCGTGAGTGTTGATTGAGCTAATCAACACTTAATTTAATTAAGTAATTTTTTGATGTGTTAAGCAACACGTAATTTTTTAAGTGTTATATAACTAACTGTTTTTCTACTACCGCGTAAACAAATTTCTTAAAAGTTTATGCACAACAACAGCTTTAAATGCTATTATTTTCCGCAAAAAAAGAAAATGAGAAAAGAAGACACAAAAGAAAACCGTTTTCGACTAAGGCGATACATCAGTTTGTATTAAAGATTCGCAGATATGAGAGATTCCATTACTTTAATGGAGCAGTTAAGGGAAATCCCATTTAAAAAACAACACGCTTCCTCGGTAGATAGTCTCTTGTTGCGCTTAAAAAGATTATGGCCGTTATATTATCATTGACCGTTTATTCTCCCGTTATGGCCAGATGGAAGCAGGCGTTCTGGCGATAAAGTATATTGTTCTTGCGTAATTTTTATTTACAATTTCCTATTAAGACGTGCCGGAACCAGATCAAGAACAGAAGAAAACGTATAAATGGTAACGCAAGCGATAACGACACTCCGGTAAAAAAAAAACAACTACACAGGTCTACAAAAAAAAAATCGGCTCCAGGAACTAAACCTAATCCGAAGTTTTTTTTTTGCTGAAGCCGAATTTTTAACTCTTTCTACATCGTAGATTCTCAGTAGATCCTGTTTTTTGTTGTCAAAATGCGTTTTTATGCGAAATATATTTTTTGAAATATCAGTCAGATTTATCATTTCTTAACCAAACATGTCATTTCCGAAGTATTTTTACAGGCTGAATACAATTTCGTTGTCAAAATTTGTACTAGACCCTTCCATTTCCTGTAAAATGAAAATTTAGGGTGAAAAACATATCCAAAATAGAAGAATTTGTGTTTTTCAAGAACATGTGACCAGACATGTAATTTCGGAAGTATGTTTACGACAATTTTTTCTCTGTAAAATTCCCTATAAATTGATATTACTTCGGAAGTATTTACTGGATCGTAAGGATTTCGACTTTCTTATCTATGTTATACTTTCTGATCAAGGCCCGAAGTAGCTCGTTCTAGGACACCTGCAATAGCAATCACTTTTAAGCACTTTCACTACTGCTACGACAGGTCCAATTATAAAGAAAAGAAGTACACCTAACAAAATAATAATGCACATCGCAACGCAACTTCTTATCATTAAAAATAATCTTGGAGCGGATACTGAAACCTTCGGCGTAGAAACAAAAAACTAGACGTTTTCCACGAAACACCGAACTACTATACTTTTCTACTTAACTACCGACGTTGGCATCTTCAGAAGAAGATTAAAACTAAATTCTAACCTACACACTATCACTATTTATACTTAATTGTTTTGCCACCGTTCACTGAACCGTAACATATGTCCTGGTTTATCAAAGCAAACAGTGGACTGGTGGGTATCGGATCATTGTCCTTATTCATACTACTGTTACACTTAATGATTTCTAAACATTCAAAAGCATCCAACTGTCCACTGTTTGTTACATTTCTAATTAATTTTAAATTATTTATATCTATCCTATGGTTGTTGTCAAAAGCACGTTGGGCAACACAAGATTTTTCCGTTCTGCCATATTTCAAATGAGCCATGTGTTCTTTAAATCTAGTCAAAATAGATCTTTTTGTTTGCCCATTATACTTTTGATCACAGTATTTACAACTTATTTCGTATATTCCAGACTTTTCGTTGTTGTCGATTTTGTCTTTGGGATTGCCCAAAAGCATCTCTTTATCTGTCTCAAATTTTGAGACAGAAGTAAAACATAAAGTCTGGATCAGGAATGTGAACGATATCTTCGCGGCATTTGATACAAAAGCAATTAATTTAGATAATTTTGTTGTTAAATTAAATAACCGTTTCCCTACCATAAAATGTACATATGAAATGAAACACATTGAACAGCTACCATTTTTAGATGTATTAGTTATTAGAAATAGTGAAAATAAGTTAGATTTTGATGTATATGGAAAGAAACCGCGACTCTTAGATATATTCTCAACGATTCACACCACCCTTTTCAACATAAAGTGGCAAGTTTTAATTCTCAAATTCACCGTTTGTTAAATTACTGTAGTAATTTAAAGTAAAGAGAAGTATGAACATGAGAAACGTTAATTAAAAATATAGCTAAGAATAACGGTTACTCAGTCCATTTAATAGATAAGTTAATAAGGAAACATATAAATTAATATAAAATAAGAGAACCCTGTACAATTCCACGACTTTTCGTAGAGATACTGACAATTCGAAATTTGTTTTGTTACTATATGAACCTAAATTCACCCGCGGACTAGACAAAATTTTTAAAAATAAAAATATATATTTGCTTTATAATTCCAAAAATAAACTACATACGCTTTTGGGCAACCCCAAAGACAAAATCGACAATAACGAAAAGTCAGGAATATACGAAATAAGTTGTAATGACTGTGATCAAAAGTATATTGGGCAAACAAAAAAGATCTATTTTGACTAGATTTAAAGAACCCATTGCTCCTTTGAAATGTGACATTTGTAAAAGTGACGTTTGTGACAGCTGACATTTATTAAGTTTTATAGTTTACATATTTAGTCTATTTAGTTTATACACTAGCCGTTAGTAAAGAATTATATGGAATGACATATTAAATATTCTAGATGTCAAACGAATTTTCTAGAACATGTAAAATTTATAAATACTGGTGTTGTTGCTAGGATAGAATTAGTTGTGATCTGAATGTTACACAGTTAAGTTCGACGAGTTGTAGAGTGTAAATAAACGTGTTTCGAATTGAAGCAGAGAATTATTTAAAGATAAATACGTAACAGAAATATGGCAGAATGGAAAAATCTTGTGTTGCTCAACACGTTTTTGACAACCACAGGATAGACATGAATAATTTAAAATTAATTAGAAATGTAATAAACAGTAGACAGTTGGATATTTTTGAAAGTTTAGAAATCATTAAGTGTAACAGTAGTATGAATAAGGTTTGGACCAGTGGCTGTTGGTGATATTTCAGTTAGCCATATCTTGAAAACGACTCATGGCACCCACTTCACTTTTTAGGTGATGACTATATACCTCTTACAGAAAGGATTTATAGTGAAAAAACCGTCAACAAAGTTTGCGAAAAAAATTTCAAAAAACCTGGAGCACTCCCTGGGATCTCAGTAACGCTCTGTGGAATATTTGCAGTAAATTTTTTTCATAATCTAGAAACAAATATAAGGAGAGGTTTTTCGATTTGTTACAAAATATTTGTTTTTCAAAAAGATGGTCATTTTAATTTTTGGGAAACAAAATGTTCCTATAAAATTAAAATTAAAATGGCCATAACATTTTGAAAAAAAAAAAAATATTCCACAGAGCGTTACTGAGATCCCAGGGAGTGCTCCAGTTTTTTTTGAATTTTTTTTCGCAAACTTTGTTGACGGTTTTTTCACTATAAATCCTTTCTGTAAGAGGTCACCTAAATCACCTAAAACGTGAAGTGGGTCCCATGCGTCGTTTTCAAGATATGGCTAACTGAAATATCACCAACCGCCACTGCATCTACAGAGGGCAATGCACGTGTTATTACTACTATTTCCATTCTTTTAGCCGTTGTTTGCAAACCCCGTTTACTAGCTTTGTAAACTTTGTTGACAGTTTTTTCACTATAAATCCTTTCTGTAAGAGGTGTATAGTCATCACCTAAAAAGTGAAGTGGGTCCCATGCGTCGTTTTCAAGATATGGCTAACACCATATCTATATGGATATCACCAACCGCCACTGGTTTGGACAATGGTCCGATACCCACCAGTCCACTGTTTGCTGTGATAAACAAAGACAGATGTTACGGTTCAGCGAACCGTGGCAACAAATTTAGTATAAATAGTGCAAGTGTGTAGGCTAGAATTGAGTTTTAATCTTCTCCTGACGATGCCAACTTAGTTGGCGAAACGCGCGTCGAGAGTGTTTCGTGGAAAACGTTCAGTTTTTTATTAAAAATAATATATAAAAATTCTCATTCTAAATTCTAAACAATCAATTATAGCTCGGCTTATAAACTACTCACGATGACGACGCCACTTCTTTAATTAACTCCCTCACACCGTACCTAACTGGAAACTATGTCGCAGACATGTTCTGCAGCAGACATTCCCGCAATCTCCCCTACCCCAAAGTTAATTCGGAGAGTTCCTGTTTATCAAGCGGGAAGAGGCGTCGCGACGGATACGAGGGAAACCGTGCATAATGACTGCGTTAATTCTGCGGGAGGCTCCTGTTTACAGTGTAGAGACAGTTCAGCGATGATGCAACGGGCAGGCAGACGTGACAACCCACGCAACAGCCGCGTCTAGTTAGCCGAGAAGATGACGGTTATCATCGCGGGGGTGAAAGCTCGGGAATCAGCTGTCGCAACAGCTAGTCCAGTAGGCAGGGAGCTAAAATCATCAAAAATTGTTCTTGAAACATATAGGGCTAGTTTTGACGGTTCCCTATGTATAACGTAGTTGTATATAATTTGCGTAGAACACAATGCGCGGGGTCCGTAGAGCTGAAACCGTCCGCTAATTTTTTAAACTGACAATTTGTGAAAAAAAACGAATTTTTTCACCTTTCGACATTACGAAAACCATTGTTCACGAAATTGTGACGGACTCTTTAGGAATGAGGAAGGTGTGCGCGAAGCTCGTGCCAAAAGTGCTAACGGACGATCAAAAAGCGAAGCGCGTCGAAACATGCCAAGAACTTTTGGACATCTGCGAAGACAACCCCGCTTTCCTTGATGACGTCATTACCGGGGACGAAAGTTGGGTCTTTGAATACGATCCGGAGACGAAGAGGCAAAGTGCGGAATGGCACACGTCGAACTCCCCTCGCCTTAAGAAGGCCAGGATGTCCAGGTCAAAGATCAAGACAATGCTGATTGTCTTTTTTGATTGCCGGGAATTGGTCCATCATGAGTTCGTTCCGCAGGGAACAACCGTAACCGGAAAGTTTTACGTCGAGGTGCTGAAGCGGCTGAAACGCAGGGTGAATCGCGTCCGCCCAGACATCTCAAAATCCTGGAAGCTTCACCACGACTATGCGCCTTCGCACACCTGCTTCCTCGGGGCCCTCGTCAAGGCAGGCATCACCGTTGTTCCCCAGCCTCCCTACAGCCCCGATGTGGCCCCCCCAGACTTTTATCTGTTTCCGCGCCTCAAAACCCCAATGAAAACACAGCATTTTGGGTCGGTGAAAAACATTCAGAAGGCTTGCACCGACGCTTTAAAGACGATTCCGGAAAACGACCACCGTACGGCTTTTGATGCGTGGAAGACCCGCTGGAACCGATGCGTGGACGCAGGAGGAATGTATTTCGAAAGTTTCTAAATATTTGTACACATAGAACCAATAAAAACCATTTTTCAAAGCTCACTGACATTACTTTGCGGACAAACCCTGTATGCTCTTACTCCTTTACAATATGGCGTTTCCCATGTGCCTTGTTCGTGGAAGAATATGTCGCGGCTGCGTATGAAAGATAACCATTTCTTTCACTTATCGACGGACGTATGCACATAGGAAATCATAACTATAACATATATAACACGTTCCCCCTATATTAAATTTATAATTACAAATACAACAAAAGAATATCAATAACAAAAACTATGCAGCCTGAAACCTAGTAGGGGCTTTAATCTGACTTCTTCTTCGTGGGCCACTTAAAATCGATGTGTAGAATTTTATATTTCTTTTTTAGGGATATTGAAGGTTTATATTTCAAAATTAATATCCCAAAATGTTTTTGAAAAATTTTTTATTTTGCAAAATTTATAAATAAATTACTTATTAGGTAAGGTTTTTTTGAAAATACGATTATTCAGCAAGTATTTTATAAAACTTTACGAAATTTTAATGGCAGATACAAGAATAATAGGAGAATACGACAGTATATTCACTTTATGGGAAAAAATATTTTTTTAATAAACAAAGGTAAATTAAACTAGTAATTTTTCTCGGCTAGGTAGGATAATTTTATTTTTAGGTTTTATTCCTTTATTCTTAAGCTAACGATCCTAGCAAAAAAAAAATTGTAATCTTCAGAAAAACAAAAGTTATGAATTTTTTACCGTACCCCTTCGCGCCTCGCTAGCAAACACGTATGTGTATAAATACTAAAAAAGTTCACTTATTTTATTTTATTTTATTAAGTCGATACATTATTTACATATTTTTAGTACGACAACTTTGGTATGATCGGAAAAAAATCTTACATTCAAAATCTTTTATATCGAACGGTTTGAAACGATGATTTGAAAAACGTGATTCTAAGCGTTTCTCGTATGCATCCGATGAACATTCATACAGTTTTCGCGATGTTACTGTAGTTATATTTTGCAAACTTGCGCGGTAAGCGCTTCTTTTTACACACCCACCAATGCCGTCGCAAGCTCCTTTGCCATGAGCAGTGGCACAAAATTTCCACTCAGCTTTAATACCAAAGTCTTCTTCGTGATATAACAAATTCAGCAAATTGAATCGATTTTAAATTGTGATCCGGCCCCATCTGAGAAGTAATATACTTTCTTTACATTTGTTTGCTCCGAATTTCGTTTTTTAAAAAATTTTTAAAAATTTCCAAAAAGAAATATAAAATTCAACACATCGATTTTAAGTGGCCCACTTCAGGAATTTTGACTCAAAGCAACACATCCGCCAACTTTACATCTGTTTGTATGTGCAAACAAAATTGTTTTGAAATTCCTATGCACAAAAATCATCCCGTATCTATTAATAAATCAAAAAATAAAAATGTCGTGCCGAAAATGACTTTTCTAGATGCGTTAAAACTACTTTAAAAATCAGCACATCTGCCGGCAAGATAAACCTATTATTTTCATTACTGTAAGAAGCATAATGAACAGGCCGAAAAAATACAAACAACACAGTTTTGTGACCTCTAAAGTGTTGTCTGTGGACAGGCATCCTTCCAAAAAAAAATGTTACTTTACTCTGAGCACTAGGGTGTCCGTTATTTACCAACTTGGTTTTTTTTTTCGCAGCGCCCCCTAAATTTTTAGTTTATGACCTAAAAAAAATTATCAGACCCATATAAGCCCTTAATATTAGATTATGGTCAAATAATCCAAATTATTTGAGAGGGTTAAAAATTGTTAAACACCTACGAGTGGTCACTGATACTGCAGAGAGAGCTGTCAAATTGACTGAAGAATATATTAATACTCTAGCTAAGCACGAAGATCAAAAACAATATGTCATTCAAATAAGTAAGTATAAAAAAAAATTCAAATGCCACCAAAGAATGTTTAATAACATAAATTGTGTTAATCAATATGTTAAAAAAAAAAATGTTTAATCTGTCACATTTTTCCCGATAAATTGCAAAATTTTGAACTTAACTCAAATCGTCAGTCACATTATTTTTTCAATTATCTGAACTTTTTGTTCAGATGTATCTCTCATCGTTGGCTTAAATTGTAGCTTTTGGTCATGCCTATCTGCAGTAAAAATTTCATGCAAAAATAAGAACTTTTTTGCATAAATCGAAAAAAAACTAAAAAAAGGTCTTTTCGAAAAACGGCTTGAACAAGCCGAAAAATAGTCGTAGAGCATTTTTCCTGGGCTTAAATTACTCGTCATTAAATTCCCTACAAATCCATTATCGTGGCTTGTGAGAGAGGTTCATTCAATCGGCTGAAAAAACGCGTTTGAAAATCAAACGTCGCGTTGCTTCGAGCGCTTGGGTAAGCAAGTGGACGCGTGGTGGGGGAAGCCTCTCCCGCCACAGACTTCTGTAAGCGCGTCTATGGCGAGAGAGGCTTCCACCACCACGCGTCCACTTCCCTTCACTCGCTTACCCGAGCGCTCGAAGCAACGCGACGCGACGCTTAATTTTCAAACACGTTTTTCAGTCGATTGAGTGAACCTCTCCCACAAGTCACGATAATGGATTTGTAGGGAATTTAATGACGAGTAATCTAGGCCCAGGAAAAATGCTCTACGACCATTTTTCGGCTTGTTCAAGCCGTTTTTCGAAAAGACCTTTTTTTTAGTTTTTTTCGATTTATGCAAAAAGCTTATTATTTTTGCATGAAATTTTTACTGCAGATAGGCACGACCAAAAGCTACAATTTAAGCAGAAGTTTCTGCGACCATTAGAACCCTTGTAATTCGATTTCAAATAATGGGCATTTTTCATCGGTTTTTATTTTTTTGTGCATAAACTTCTGAACCGATTTTGATCACCAAAAACTCATTTTTTTCGTTTTTTCAAGCGCCACAACGTGCTATTTTTTGTTTTACAAAAAAAAAATATTTTTCGTCCCTTAATCCCCAAAAAAAAAACGGTTTTCGGCACTTTTATCGATTTTTTTACTAAGGTTCCTACATACCGATTTTATCCAAAGCATACACAATCAATTTCTACTATTTTTTACCTAATTATCGCGCCGAGAAACCTTATTCAGGACTCTTTTTAAAAACTGAGCACTTTTCTGCTATATTGCTTGGATTATTACCCGCCGTCGTCGCCGTGTGTTCCGGAAAAATCCGCGATCCGGTTAGATAGAAGCGGCGCCATGCAAATTTAACTGCAGGGTGCACGCCAACTGCCAGCGGCCGTCGCGCCGGCCGTTAATCCGCCCGATTAGAGAAAAGGGGTTGATGCGATACGTCGCCCTACTTTTTAAACGGCGCGCTGGGAGAACGCAAAAAAAATACAATTATAAAACGAGTCCACCCAATTATTTTAATTTTCCGGGGCGGTTGACTTGGCGGGTCGATGTGACTGTTAACCCGGTTTTTATTATGTGTTTTGCGGACAGGACCGATGTGGGTTGATGCAGTTTGAAAGTCTCGTAAGGGAGCACTAACTCGCATTAAATTTTAGGGGTTTATTAAGTGCCATACCTAATATTCCAATGAAGGCAATAATTACTCATAACTTTGTAAATAGGAACGAACACTGGAACTTAGATACAAGGGCAAGTCAAATATAAAATGAAATTTTCCAAAATAAAACTTTTCGTATACAGGGTGAGTGAGAAACAATGGGACAAGACTAAACTGGAGATACTAGATACCAAAATATTATGATTGAGCTCAACATGCCTTATACCAATGTAGCTGGTTTAAGAGATACAATATGTTCAAAGTTTCAATTTTATTCTGAAATTTCTCAATAACTGAGAAAGTTTTGGTTGTATAGATCTGAAAATTGGTACTTTTATGTTTTTTTGGTGTAAGAATTACGAATTTTAAGCTTATTTTTGAGTTACTTACTTACGTTAGTTACTTACGTTGCTCCTAGAGGGCGCTAGTTTCGCCGTATTAATTTGGTAAATTAAAACATATTTTTTTAATCTGTTGAGCCTTGCGTACCACAAGTCGAATCAAAAAGAACGCTCAATTCTACAGAGAAAATATACTCTTGTTTAGGTCGTCTAAATCTATTGGTTTTTTGAATTTAAAAGGTTCAATGTAGTTTGTTGATTTTTTTTCAGACGCTGATATTGCTATATTTTTTCTATATAGGCGTGTGTCAACATTTGTCAAATTTACTCAACATGCCTTATACCAACGTCGCTGATTTAAGAGATACATCATGTTCAAAGTTTAAATCAACAAAAATACATTGTACCTTTTAAATGTAAATAACTTAAAAACCAATATATTTATATGCAATGGCGGCTCGTGACTTTTTTTTGGGGGTGGCAAACAAATTTTTTTAAAAATTTTTGTTTCCTAAATTTTTGTAAACATTGTTAGTTATATACCGTAGAGAAGGATCTCTACTTGGCCAATAAAATATATTAAGTAAATTTGTTTAACATAATGTAGGTACCTAATATATTTTATTAGTTCAGCAAAAGCATCGGGAAGGTTTGGAGTTTCTGTCAAATTATTTTACAATTAAAAGATGCAGTGAAATAAAATACGGATTTATGCCAGGAATGCGTCAATTTCAATTTGACGGGCTGAATAGATCACATTCATATTTTGTTTGCCCAAAAGATGCAATTTAGAAGCTAATGTGTTTATGATTTTTTGAATGTGTCAATTGAACAAGATAAATTTTTAAGATTATTAAATTCAGACTTTGTTCAAGCATCTTCTCCATCATTTGAAAATAATACACAGGGCCAACACAATAATTTATTTAAAGTTAAAGAACAACTAATCCATTTGCATTTATCATACCACATATTAACAAAACTACGCGCCGGCTTACCCTGATTAATTAAAGTGTTACTTAGATCTGGCCGCGGTACTCTTAAATCTTTACTAAACAATTTATCCTCATAAGACAGGCGACTAACTTTGTACTTTATATAATATATATTTCATTTATTTATATATATTACATTTATTATTCATAATATAATTTTCAAATATGCAACGGTCAAAAATGTAAAACCAAAATTAAAAAAGTTATTCGAAAAAAACTGGTTCGAAAAATGATACAATTTTACAACGCATTTTTTTATGCAAAAATTAAATAAAAGCGATTTGTTTTTTTAATAGCATGAAAGTACAAGTCTTCGCGAATAAAATGAGCCCATGATCGTTTCTGTACGATTATTTTTGCGTCTGTAAAAGTTGATTTGTAAAAATGTATTTTTTTTTAAATCGTTATAACTCGAAAAAATAAAACTTTTTTGAATTTTTGAAAAATGTGTCATTTTCCGCTTGTCTTGGGCTGTATTTCTAGTTAACAAGAAGTCTGTTCAAACAAAATTGGAATTGTTACAGCAAAAATACGAAAACGCGAATTTTGACGTTTTTTTAAATTTTTCTCAAATGTTTATGAACCGATTTTTTTTCGTTCACATCTCATTCGACGCGCATTTTTAGGACCTACAACTTTCTAATTTAACTTTCTTGTGTAGGACTTGAAGCTTTTTTTTTATTTGCAAAAATCCGTTTTTTTTTTTTACTTTTGCGATTTTTTTTGGTTATGTTCGCTATTAAAACTCGAGTCGCAAAAAACGCTATCTTTCTTAGAATTTTTTTCTCTATACGACCATATTTTTTGTTTGCTGATAACAATTAGTGACCGGTTTTCTCCCCGTTGATTGGGATAAATGAATAATTAGCTTTGGCGCACGCTCGAGCGGATCCGATTCCAATTACGCAGCCCTTAAGTTGCCGCAACTGCGCGGGTTAGGCAGGTAATGTACTTTTAGGAGTAATTGCCGATTTCGTTAACGCGGATCTGGAAATCGAGGTCGACCCCTGGAACGGGCGGCAATGATGCGACGCGTGAAATTCTACTTAAGCCGGCGCTACACGATGTGTCCAACGTTGGCTCCAACGTTGGTTCCAATGTTGGCTCCAACATTTGCCGCAGTAGCATTTGGCAAATGTATCTGCTACACGGGAGGCAAATGTTTGATACCACATTGGACTGAACGTTGGCGTTTACATTCGTGAATCGACATCAGTGTCGTACTGCGTGATTGAGAAAGAGGGAATATTTTAAAAAATTCAGCATAAAAAAAGTATGAATGATAAAAATTTGATTCTTCGGTAGTTTAAAAGAGAAATATATGAGGATTAGTGCAAAAGATTTTCAAAGTGTTTGCCGTCCGATTCAATCACGTGACGGAGCCGATACTCAAATGACAAAACCGCGCGTTTTCTCATGTCATCTGGTATTGCCAAGATCTCTTTTCTGATGTTGTTCTTGAGTTCCTCGATGATGTTTGGCTTCGGATCAAACACTCTGTCCTTGAGATATCCCCACAAAAAGAAGTCGCAGGGGTTGAGATCGGGTGAAGAGGGGGGCCATTCGATACCCCCTCCAGCTTTACGGGGGCATCCAGAGCAATGATTCGGTGCCCAAACTCTTCAGAGAGGATGTCGAAGTTGCCCTGAGTTCGATGGGCTGTGGCTCCATCTTGCTTGAACCAGTACTGATTTATCATTCTTCCTTGCCTTGCAATTGGAATGAATTCTTTTAGCACTTCTTCACGATAAACGGCTTCATTCACATAACCCGTGAGAAAGAATGGGCCGATGATTCTTCGGTGAGAGATCGCACACCAAACGCTCACTTTCTGAGGGTGTAGGGGGTGTATGCACAACTGCCAAATGCGGGTTTTGGGTGCCCCAATAGCGCTGATTTTGCTTATTGACGTACCCTTCCAACTCGAAATAAGCTTCATCAGAGAAGTGGATGTGAGTGATGTCGACAGTCTTTTCATCGAAGGCAATCAGCATGTCATTGACGAACTCGAGTCTCCTCTCAATATTGACCATGGTCAATGGCTGCTGAATCTGAATCTTGTATGGAAACAGTTCCAGGTGCTTGTGCAGAATCGTAAGCACACTCGATTGACTCATTGCCAGTGTCTGTGCCTCTCTCCTGGTCGAAGTAGAGGGCGCTTCTTGGTAGAGGGCTCTCGCCTCCTCCACAGCCTCAGGGGTGGTCACAGTAATCGGACGACCCGTCATTCCCTTCTTGTCATCGAGAACACTGCCCAGCCTCTCAAACTTGTCAACAGTCCTAGTGTAACATGGTAAAATTTAAAAAAATAAAAATCATTAAAATTGAAAAAAAAATATTCTTACTCTTTGATGGTCTTTTCCTTCAATGTCGTGTGGTGTCCGAACTTGGTCAGCAACTTTCTCAGTGCCGCCGAAGCTGATTCGCCATTCTGATAGTAGGCCTTTACCATAAACACCCGTTCTTCGGTCGAATAAACAGTCTTAGCGGACGCCATTGTTTTTGTTTTGGTTGATTGCACACAAAACCTCATACATTCCTGTAACCATAAACTACGTCCAAAAAATGTTCTTACTCAAAATGTGGCAATTATAAAAAAATTAAAATATCCCTTCTTTAAAAATCGCCCTGTACTAGAACGGCAATATGGAAGTCGAAGATATTACTACCGTTGGAATTGCTACCGCCATGGTAGTTTTATGTTGTGTAAAATTGTTCCAACAAAAACAAAAAAAAAATGCGCTAGAAGGTGGTGGATGCTGTCTTTGTATATGTGAAATGTATTAACAAGCCGGGCCTTAAAAATCCCCGCAATTAAGAAATAATAAACTAAAATAAAAAATAATTTCTATTGACTTGCTTACCACTTAGCATCTAATAGAAATAAATATTTTTGCCACCACTGATTCAGTCTGAAAACCATCAGATCCCTATTTAGCCGTGTGGCCGTGTATCGAACAACAACAGGTGTGCTTCGAACGTTGGAAGGATCCTTTGACGCGGGTCAATTTTACCGACAACAGCCCGAACGTGGGGTGCGTCCAACGTTGGACACATGCAATTCGCCGGCGCACGGCTACACGATGCGACGAACTGTGATGTGTCCAACGTTGGAAGGCATTTGCCACATCGTGTAGCGCCGGCTTTAAAGCGAGCCGAGTCGTGGGCGTGATACGCCAGTACGTCGAGGGAAAGGTCACGAACTTCAAGATGAAATTTAAAAATAAAACTAGCTTTAAAACGCGTTGTTCCTCGCGATGCATTCTTGACCATCTTTTTGTAAGGTGTATCCATAGTCAACTGGGACAGATATAGAAAGATGGTTTCTTTAAGGAGTTCTCTATATTTCAATATACACTGTGATTCAGAATTATGGCGCAAAAAAGTAATGATGGATAGAGGTCTTAAAATAAAGAGACGTGTATTTTCGTTTTGGTCAATTTCGATTTTTTAAGGCCCGTACGGGCCCATAAATGGGACGTTGTGAAAACTGTTTTTTTGAGATAGCTCGATAAGTACTTGATCGATTTCAATGAAATTTGGAGGGTCGTCTCAAAATAACCTTTTTAATAGAACCCTTAAAATATTTTTAGACCTGCCGCAAGGGGACACTACATAGTCACTACGTCGCAGTTTTTCGCTTTTTTTTTTTTTATTAAATTATCTTTTATGTTTTTCTTTTTTTATTCTGATGCAGAATAATTAATTTGTCGTTAATTCATAAATCATGTTTACACCAAAAATTCCTCTTGCCTATTTTTCATATCATGCACCCATTTCGAGAAAAACGCGAAAAACTGTTTCAATGATCTGACTTACAATACTGTGAAACTACAAATTATCACAATTGCCATGGAAACAAACAGGTGACTGGACGAATTAAAACATCTAGCGTAACAGTGAACTGTTTTATTAACATAGACAACAAGAATTAAACTATCAATAATAAGGACAAAACAAATGAAAAGTAATTTAACATAAACAACAAGAACTAAACTAGTAATAATAAGAAAAATAACAAGCGAAATAGTAACATCTTCGTTTTATAAATTGTTCAAAGTGTCCACCATTAACTCGAATACAGGCCCGAATTTGTTTTTAAAGGTTAAATCGTAATTTTTCCAACACATCAACACATATAATTTAATACGCAGAACATTATTATTCACTTTTTCGCGTAAATCGTCAATGTTTAACACTTGGCGAGGATATACACTTTGTTTTAATTCACCCCACAAATAAAAATCCAGATAAGTCGGGGCTACGGGGAGGACAGAATTGTGGAGCCTCAACACACCGCCCAATCCATCTTTTTGGGCAATTTTCCTCCAACCATTGCCGAACTAGCAACGCATAATGTGGAGCAGCGCCATCCTGCATGAACCACATATTAACTCCGTCCTGAAGGGGGACATCGTCCAATAAATCCGGTAGCCCATTTTTTAAGAAATCAAAATAATTCACAGAGTTTAAATTACTTGGTAGTTCAACTGCACCTAGGACGTTGTTTCCTAACATTCCAACCCAAATATTAATCTTAAATCGAAACTGTGAATGTCTGGTTACGGTAGCACGTTGGTTTGCATCCCCCCACTCATGGTGATTCCTTAAATTAAAAATCCCACATTTTGTGAAACATGATTCATCCGTAAAAAGGATCCTTTTAAAAAAACAAGGGATCATCTCTGTGTTTTTGCAACATGCTTCTACAAAATTCTAACCTTTTCTGGAAATCGGTTGGAAAAAACTGGTTTTTCACAAGTTTATGAATTTTTTTGGTTATGTTCCTACAAACCGATTTGATCCAAAACTAGTGCACTCAAATTGCACTATTTTTTACCTAATTACCAACTATTTTTTAACGTTCGAGAAATGTTGAAACGTTGAAAAAATGTTCCTAGGCTACTAAGCAATGGAATAGCGGATTCATATTTGGCAAAAATATGCGTTCACTTAATAGAAAGATTCATAGCTATTTATCCGGTTGATTCATTAGTATTGAACCATTCCCTCGGCGTGCTTGGAATTTTCTAGACAAGTCTGGAGAGTGATGGGGTATAAGTTACATAAAGTGTGCACCTATGTGCGTTAACATTATTAAATATCAGATTTCTGAAATCTGAGTCTTTCTCATCTGAAATTTTGAATTTTCAAGAAGTATGTCCGCCATATTGAATCCACCAACTTGGATTTCAGACTTTTTTTCACAAGGAATAACTCCAAATGTTACTAAAACATGAAATGACAGTAATTACAAACTCCTATTTACTTTTCATAATGAAAAACGCGCCATTTCTTGAGAAATCCGGCCGACATTTTGAATCCGCCATCATTAAACATTTAAAATTTAGTCAAATATATTCTGTAGTATTGTTTTGATTGAGGAAAATGACTGTGGATCAATAAAAATTCACAATAACATTATTTTCTCGTTAATACTAGAGAAAAGTTCCTATTTCATGAGATTTTATGCAATGTCCCCCATTTTGAAAAGATTAGAGTCAGTTGAGGTCGGCAAAAAAATCCTATCATCAACTCCAAATATTCCCTCCACCTCCCTCCACAATCCAGAGTAGGTTAGAGTGCTTTTTGGACTAAAAAAAAAAATAATAAAAAAAATCCCAAATTTTCAGTACTTTTCTCCATAAAGTCAGCCATATTTTTTTTTCTAAAGCACTTAATCATAATTCTGACAAAATACCAAAGAAAGTGGTTTTAGAATTTATTTCCCTTCGCATTGGTTTTTCTCCCTAAGTCCTTGTAAAATTATGTCAGTCATTTTTAAAATGCACTAAACCGTTAACGAAACAGTCACAAAGAACAAACAAATGACTCAAACAAGTTCAAACTTGTACTGAAGGTGCATTACATGTTAAACTACCGCCCTTCCAAGTCCCGCCTCCGTAGTTTTGCTAGATCGGGCGCTATGGTACCAGTGTCATTGCTTAATACACACCTCGTGGAGTCGGATGGCGCTTACATTTTAAATTAAATTCCTCCAGTTTATAAAACAAATAATCATATCTGAACATATCAGCAAGGCTCAGTACTTAGAATTAACCGGATATTATGCGTGCACTTGTTATAGAAATAATAGAAATATTGCGTTCACAGATATTTAGAATAATAGCTGTATGAATACAACTATTTTTTAAAGATCTCAATTAAATGTTGAAAAATTAGGTATGGAGGTTCTGCTTCCTTATGCAGCGCTTCTAGCCCATAATTTTGCAGGATTTGATAAATCTGCAAAGCCTGATCATCAGTAACATAGTATAAAACAAAGTCGCTTCCCGCTGTCTGTCTGTCCCTATGTATGCTTAGATCTTTAAAACTACGCAACGGATTTTGATGCGTTTTTTTTTAATATATAGAGTGATTCAAGAGGAAGGTTTATATGTATAATACATGCATGATATAGTAGAGAAACACTGATAATTTTAGAGGTTTCTAATGTGATGTCGTAAATAAACACATTTTTTTGCGCTTACATAGCAAACGCTGGCTGAACCCTACGAGATAGATCAAAATAATGTACTACAGTATTGTACACCTTAAAAAGGTCTACAAAAAAGTCCGCGTGCATCCGTGCGAAACCGGGGCGGGTCGCTAGTTTGTTATATAAACAACAAATAAAAAATCGTGAACCTGGAAACTTGCGGCGCCAGGAAGCGTAGGTTACCGCAACATCACCTAATGCTTCGTAATAGACGTGATACGGCCTCGAAGCTCCCGAAATCGGGGTCTTGATTGGCAGTTTTCCGGAGAACAACAGTTCGATGCCGGCCTCCCTCGAATACGAGCCCTTATTCCTCGCCCTTACGAGAGCGATCCCCCGGGTATTTTAATTCCTAATTCACTTCGTTTTATCTGTGTTGTAGAGCGACTTCCCTTCCTGCCGTCTCGTGGAAATTACTTACGACTAATACGGTTCTGTCTCGTTAAGGTTACGTCGTTATTAAGATAGTGTCTTTATTTGATTCGGCGGGAGATTCGGTTAAGCGTTATTATCTGCGGTAGGGGATGTGGGTCAACTATTCATCCCTAATTGTATAAGAAATAATCTTTACGTTATTTTACGAATATTTGGAAAACATGCACGTGTCAGAATGGTTTGTTTCAAGTAGTCCAATCCAGTGGCGGTGGGCTATAAGGTGCTGGTGCGCGCGCACTACCAACAATTGAGCATTATATACCATCTGAATATTATTTGGCCGCAGCGTTACGAATCCACTAGACGCTAGGTCTATCTCCAACGCCACTGGTTTGCGATCGCGGCGCGAGGTCGACACGCGCAATACGAAAAAGCGGCACGACGATCATGCTTCCGTGCAATACGAAAAAGCGAACGCGTATTGTTACTGCTTGCCCCTCCACAATTATTACGTGTAGTGGGCGAATCCTATAGATATGAGGTACGTAGTTTAAGAGCGCACGAGAGTTATCGATCGGTTGGTTTGTGAATTATTTTCGTACATTGCGATTGCTGTTTTATCGCTCACGTTTTATAAATATAAACTCGGTTACAATCTAGTTTGGAATAATGAATTATATTCAAAACTTATTAAAAACTCCATTCTCTAGCTTGAGTTTGGAGGAAAAAGTGCAAATTAAAACTCTAGGTAGGCCCACTCCACAAATTAATTTAAAATTAGCCGTGAAAGGAAAAAAGTAAACGATTTGTAAGAACATTTAATAATGACTTATTTAAAAAACATTTGTGGTTAAGTGGATGCGATGTATTGAACGCAGTGTTTTGTTTGGCGGAGAAACACCTTGGACCAAAACTGGAGTAACGGATTTAAATCACATAAACGAGAAAATAAAAAAAAACATGCAAATTCTGCTGGACACATGAATAATGTTTTGAATTTAGCCATGCTAGGCACTGCAAATATTGCGACAATGCTCGATTCTGCTCATCGACGAGCAGTGGCAGCACACAATGAAGCGGTTTCAAAAAACAGGTATGTTTTAAACATTATTATTAACTGTATTCGTTTTTGTGGAAAATTTCTATTTAAAACGAATAAAGACATTTTTGCGCAACACCATGTGCCAGGAAAGACTGTCGGCTTTGGCTATGCTCTCCATTGAAAAAGACTTTATTACAAATATCGAAAATTTTAACAACAAAGAAATTGAAAAATTTGCACAATGTAAAAATCGCAGAATTGAGCTCATTTACAAAGAAAATTAGGTAAGTTTTCAAATTAATAGAGTTAATAAGAATAACCTTAATATGAGTAAATATTTATCTCATATTAGGGATATTCTTATTACTCTTATGATTATCGTTATTTTTATGTATGGTGCACCCCCAATCTTAGGATCACGCACCGCCACTGGTCCAATCAATCTGTCGATAATACCGTGTATTTTTTTCAATAACGTTTAACAGCACCCCTATGTAAAAAATCGAAAATTTTCCGTAGAATTCAATGAATTATTAATAAAACGAATTCGAGGCTTGCGTCGTATTCAAAATGGCGGTCAAAGTTGAAAAAAAAATTGGTTTTTTTCAGCTTTTTTACGTTTTTAAGAAAAAGTTGGCACTGCCACCGTTTCTAAAACAACATATTAACCCACTACTTAATATACAGGGTGGCACACTATTAAGGGGCCACAGCGAAACTACAGATTCTGAGTAAAAATATTACGATTTAATCAAACTTACCTTAGTCCAAAAGATAGAGGGTGTCAAAGTTATAATTTTATTTTCGATTTCAGTAACTAACTCCTTGAGAAAACAATTTTCACAAAATTGGGTTATTGAGGGTTCTTTGAGAAGGCGATTTTAAGTTGTCAATCACTTTGACCTAAATTGTAGAGGGCGCCCTCTGCATCATTCTGAACACATTAAAAATGGTGTTTTCTGCGTTTTAAGATATTCATGTTTTTGTTGAATATATCTATTTTTCCATCATTTATTGACAGAAAAGATATACCCTTTAAATATCGCTTACATTGATCTGTAAATTTCCATTAAAAATTAGCTTGTTAGGCATTTGGTTGAGCTATTCGAGTTAGAGACTTGCGATTTTTAATTTTCGGTAGCCTATAGGGTTGGTTTGAATCCCTCTAAGGCGCTACGTTGTGACTTTAACGGTTCGCCGTCCACACCCCAAAAAGCAACCCCATGTCGAAATTTGAATTCGCAAGATTTTGACGCCAACTTCAGAGACCTACAGAATCGACAAAAAAGGATTCCGTTGGATAAAAACTCCATTCTCACACACATTAAGACCTCCTTAACAGGTTCTGTGTATTTGGTTGCTGTCCCATCTCTTCAACCCATTTCCAGACCCCCCTAAGCCATACTGTTGCATTTACGCAGGGTTTTGCGTGGTTTAACTCCTGTTGGGCAAATCCATTAATCATAATACTGCCTAATAAATGTATGTGGTTCCACCCCTGTAAAACGCTGCGTGGAATGTCGTTTTGTCTCGAATTCAGGTCATGGCATTACGTGAAGGCTCTCGAAGTTGTCGGAACACACTACGGACGGCCAATTGAACGACAAAAGTGATATTCCAACTCCAACCCCCCCCCCCTGAAAATTTGCCGACTTAAGGAGGTAAACAAGTCTTGATCAAATCCTCCTTTGCATCCTATCACCCTCTTTTTTTGAATGGATGAAAATGTCTGAAAGAGGACTCGTCAGATAGGTGGAATCTTTCTTTGCAGTTGTGTGATTCGACAATGGCCAAATTCGCGAGAGAGTGCTTAGTACGCGCGAGTAGCAAGTGTTCACTGTGACTTGGGCTCATGAATCCTTTACTGGACTACCACCTACGAGGCAAACCGCCCAAAAACACCCCAGCACCTTTTTCCCTTATTTTTACAGCGAAACCGTGTTTGGGTGGCCCACCTCGCAGGCGCCAACCCTGTCGAGGCTTCATGAGCCCAAGTCACAGTGAGCACCTGCTGCATCTCTTGCTAATTTTGCGATTGTCGATTCACACAAGTGCAAAAGAAGGTTCCGCCTAGCCAACGAGCCTTCTTTCCTGTCGATAAATGATAAAAAACTTACACAATTTTCTATGTATTCAGAATGCCGCAAAGAACACCCTCTACAACTTGAATCGAAATGATTGATAATACAAATTAAAATTCCTCGCCTCAAAAAACTCTAATCACCAAATTTTGTAAAAATAAATTGTTTTTTAACGTTAAAAAGTTATTTACGGAAATTGAAAATAAAATTATAACTTTGACACCCTGTATATTGGTTACCAATAACGTTTTGACGAAGGTAAGTTTGATTAAATCGTAATATTTTTACCCCAATAATCTGTAATTTCAGTGTGGCTCCTTAATAATGTGGAACACCCTGTATATAAATCTAAATTCAATCTTTAAAATGTTAGGTAAACGTATAACATCAGAAGGCAACTTCAAGCGTGAAACAAATTATATCACTTACCGTGGGATAGTTGATTATAACATTTATAACTCAAAATGAACCATAAGCCACAAATTACACTCAAATTATCACAAATAATATTTTCTGTTTCGTTGCCGCAATTCGTAAAAAGAAAGTGGATAGAATAAAAGTTCCTACCTTGAAAATGCTACTCCTGCTCGTTCGGGACCTAACTGCAATACAAAAAATATATAATATAAAGGGTGCTTCAGATCCTGTGATTCACATCCTGTCTTGAGTTTATTAAAAATTAAATTTTAAATGACTGATTTTGTAAAACATTGATTTGCTGCATAAATAAAAATGTTTTTTTTTTAATTTTGGAAACTATGCCTCCTATTTTATTATGAGCAGTATTTTTGTTTAACATAGAGGACAATTTTTTAGGAAAATCTCACTTTTTTCAGAATTCTAAATAGAATACTCACAAAAATTCTCAAAAAAAATAACTACCTTTATCTGCTATCCCCGTTGCCTTATCGTCAATGGCCTCTTCTTCGTGTGGATGTCGCATGAAAATGCTCCATCCTCTTCGCAAACCAGCTAATTCCTCACAGGATTACCTATTGCCTTTCTGTTGGCCGCAGGCCGCGGAAATCGTTTATGAAATAGGGCCTTAACACTCCTAATATCTCAGCAATTCCGAGAAATTGCAGCTATATTGACGAGATACTCGTCCCTGTGAGTAGTCCTTCGACAACACCTTTACCCGAGTCAAGATAATTCAAATTTGGGGTAAACCTAGACAAAAATAATATAAAGCTAATTTTTGGTACAGATCATAATTGAGGTCTAAATAGTAATATACAAAAAGTCCTGGAGGATCCTCCTTCCGCAACCCCCTTTTTTCGCCCCCCAACCCCCCATTTAATATTTTGGTGATTTTCTCGAAAACTATCCACTTTAAGGAAAAATTTCAAATGAGCATTTTTGAAGCTGACAAAATTTCCCTCCCAACGACGTATTGCGAGCCCATATAGTACCACGTGGTATACACCAGTGGCGTATCAAAAGAAAGCTGTTCCGAGCTTAATTGAAATTTCTTGAAGGACACGTCGAATTTACTGATTTTTACCAAAAACTATAAGCTTGACGAAAAATATCGTTACCAAATTTTTTGTAAGTGATAAAATTGCAAATCCATTGGTGTAGAGAACGACCCTAGAACCAAAAATATTGAAACTGCTGTTTAATTTGTTTTTTATTTAGTTTCAAAACATTTTAAACATCTTTCTCAAGAGTAGAATCTTCTATAACAATTCCCATAATATTATTGCATGTTTCGCCATTGCAAGGGGAACAAAATGTGCTACACTTTTGGCCTGAGTGTCTACAAGAGCATCTACCAGCACAATTGGTTTTGCAATGGCAGTAAACCAGAGAGAAGTGAGAGGTGCGTAGTTTTGACAGGCAACAATTGTCCTTCGACTAACTTCCAGCCCCATTCAGTAGACGGTAGCCGGTTTCCCAGCCACTCTTGTACCTTAAAAAGCAATAGAAATGACACAAATACATTTTTCTTTATCCGTTGCTCACCTGAAGGTATACTCTCAGCGAATGTTGGGCACATGCTGCTTTTGTGGGCGGCAAACTGGATAGATCTAGGAGTGCAGAAGGCGATTGTCTTGCCATTGCTTTATTATAAAGATGATGGCGAAGGTTATTGATATCTCCAAATTTTGGACCATCAGGATAAAGAGATCTGACAAACTCTTCCCCACCCTGTATCACATTTTCTTGTAATTGATTAGGTACATTAAATATCTCGCAAACTTTATTCCTTAAGTTGGGATTTTTCTGTAACTGCATGTATACAATTTTTCTCCCTTTTCTATATAAGGCAGATGTTTTATCGCAGCCAGAAACTGCATGAGCAAAGAGAATAACTTCTTTCATATCTTCTATTGCTGTTTGTACCTCAGTTATTGCATATACTTTTCCAGCCGTTCGGCTCGTGGCTGGATGAAGTACACTTATGCTATTATTTTGTGGTGTTCTACCAATGAGCATTGCAAGAACGTCTGTATCCGTAGCTACAACAATTACATTTTCATTGCTGATATTTAATTTGAGAGCTGTACTGACAATTAGTTCATCTGCATCATCTACAGCGTGAATGACGGTGATCCCCGCATCTTTTAAATATGCGTCTAACACGGATACTTTTAATTTTTTTTTTTTGACTGAAGTAATTGCGATGAACTTCTATAAGATTCGCAAGTAGACCATCTTTTAATGGTCGTTTTAGAGAAAATATGTTTCTTCTAAAAAAATTATACTTAAGATGAGAAAAAAAATGAGAATAAATAGCAAAAAGTATGTGTTTTAAAAGTAACCCTTCATTTGATACGCCACTGGTGGATGGCATGTGCTACTGAATATGGATTTCGATACGTCATTGGAAGGGGAATTTCATCATCTTTAAAAATGCTCTCTTGACGTTTTTCCTTAAAGTTGATAGTTTTCGAGAAAATCACCAAAATATTAAAAGGGGGGGAGGTTGGGGGGCGAAAAAGGGGGTTGCGGAAGGAGGATTCTCCAGGACTTTTAGTATGTTACTATTTAGCCCTCAGGCATGATCTCTACAAAAAAATCGGCTTTATATTATTTTTGTCAAATGCTATCTTGACTCGGGAACTCGCTGGAATGCCCCACCTGTGTTCCTGAAATTGAAATGTCTCATTTAGTTCTTTATAAGAATGGTTTATTCAGATTTTCAGTCAATTTCCATTGTTATTAAAAGAAAAAGGAAGAAAAATATAACCCTCATGCAAGTACTGTAATAAAAAACTTTACAACTGGTGTACACAGTGCCGTGCCTAAGAGAGGGGAGTTTCCAGATCCCCCACCCCCCACTGTCTTCATTAAAAATAAAAAAAAAAAACAGTAGTAGCTTTTGTTGTACCCCCACCCTCATCATGCGATAAATTCGTATAGTCAACTCCCCCAGCCAAAATTTATGGGCACGCCACTGGCAATACACATTTAATATATTTCATTTTTACCTTTGTAACACATCCATATGGATCATCCGTTTGCTGTGCCCCTCCATAATGAACTGCAAAATGCTGAATGGGTTCAAAAACCGCAGAGTTGCCGTTGTGTTGTCCAAAAATGCACGGGGCTAGGTATGCAGTTTGCCGCAGCGTTTTATTTCTGAAATTAAGTCGTTATGCATAAGAATGATTTCAAAGTTTAACAAAGATTAATGAAGATCAATTATCAAATTAAATTTAATTTTGTTATTCAAGTGCATTTTTTTTGCTGGATATTTTCATAACGGGTCTTTTTATACCGGGTGTCCCACAACTACTTAGACAAGCATTATCTCGAAAATGGTTTCGCGTAGAAAGAAATATTAAATAGAAAAGTTCTACTGGGTATTTAAAAAATATGGATGCATTCATATCATAATCAAATACATAAGGTGCTTCAAAAATGCCGCAGGTAATCCAACTTTAATTACTTCCACATCTACGTAGTGGAGTGGAAATATAGTATTCATGAAACATTTTCCATATAGAACAGTTTGGTGTAAAAATATACCTACAATTTTTAAGCACCCAGTAGTTTTGACTATAAAATACTTGGTTTTATGCATTTTATAAAATGTAATAAATTTTCAATTTAACATTTATTTCTTTATCAAACCATTTTCGAGATACTGCCTGACTAAGTAATAGGACACCATTTATTATATATATACCTATGCCACCCGGTATACAACATATGTTATTTTATTGTACTCAGTGGAAAATATACGTTCTATTTCCTGCTCGAAAAGTATGGGTTACAATTTAAAAAAACACGTCTTTAACTTGATAACTCGAAAAGTGGTTGGGGAAAAATTTTGAAAATGTATGCAAAATATGGAGAAGGCAAAAGTAAAGTAGAGCTGTATCGACGTTTTTAAAAAAATCAGCCATAATGAAATTATGAGTTTTATTCAGGGCCTGTCGTTTCCTAAAGGTTCCGAAGTTATAGGTACATGAAATTGAAAGAAAAATTTAATGAGATGTTTGAAAAAAATTGTTGAGGTCTGGAAAAATCCTCATAAATTTTTTTGGGTAGTAGGTACCCATTTCATTTTGGCACGGCGCAAGACCATAAGGTGATCTACTCTTTGTTTCTAGAAGATATTCGATATGCTATCGATAGTGCTATACCAAGCGCCCCCACCCCCCCCCCCAAAAAAAAACACCCCCCCCCCCCCCAAACCAAAAAAATTCCCCCTCCAAAAAAAAAAAACCCAATTTCCAAAAAAAACCAACTAAACCAAAAATCCAAAACCCCCCACCCCCCCAATCAGAAAGTTTTTTCCTTTAGAAGAAAAAAAAAAAAAAAAAAAACAAAAAAAAAAAAAAAAAAAAAAAAAAAAAAAAACAAAAAAAATTGCGGATTTTGTTGCCCCCACACCCCCCCCCCAGATAAAGAGAAAAAAAAAAAAAAAAAAAAGACAACCCGGGCAGAAAAGAAAAAGGGGGGGCCCCCCGGAGGAAACGGGGGGGGGCCGGCCCACCAAAAAGAACACCCCGCACAGCCCCCCCGCCCCCCCTTGTTGTGAGGGGGGGGAGAAAAGCCCCCCCCCCCCCGCGCCGGGCCCAAAAAAAAAAAAAAAACCACCACCCCAAAAAAAAAAAAAACAGGCGCCCCGAAAAAAAAAAAAACCCCCAAGGCAAAAAAAAAAAAAAACCCACAAAAAAAAAAGGAAACAACCCCCCCCCCCCCCCCCCCTTTTGTTACGGTTCCCCCCGCCCCAATCGCATTAAAAAAACCCCCCCCCTAGTTATAAAAAAGTGTTTTTTCTTGTTTTCCTTGTTCTTCCGTGTGTTCCTTTTTTGGGGGGTTTTTAATATTTCCCCCCCCCCCCAACCTTTTTATTGGTTTTCTTTTTTGTGTTTTTTTTTGTTTTTCTGTTTGGTTTTTTTTTCTTTTGTTTTTTTTTCTGTTGGTGGTTTTGGGGGGGGGGGTTTTTTTTTTTTCATTTTTGTTTCTTCCTCCTTTTTTTTTAAAAAAGGGCTTTTTTTTTTGTTTAAAAAATAAGTGTTTCTTCGGGGGGGTTGGGGGGCGCCGCCTCGGGTTGTTCTTTTTTTCCCCCCCTTGTTTTTCCTAAATTCGCTTGCCTTAATGCGCCCCCCGGCCTTTTTTTTGGGCGATGCCAAATAATATCCCCCCCGGTTTTTCTTCTCTTTTTTTTCTTTTTTTCTTCCTGTTTTTTTTGTTCCTTTTTTTTTTTTTTCTTTTTCCCCTTTTTTTTTTTTTTTTTGTTCCGTCCTGTCTTTTCTTTTCTTTTTTTTTTTGTTTTGTGTTTCCCCCGGCCCCGCCCCCCCCGCCCCCGGGGGGGGGGGGGGCGGCGGCGCCCCCGGGGGGGCGCCGCGGGGCGGGGCCCCCCCCGCCCCTAAGGGGGGGGGGCCGTGTTTCCTTTTGCGCCCCCCTTTCCCCTTCCCAGGAGAAAAAAAGAACATTGGGTTCCGCCTTTGGGCCCCCCGGCCGGGTTTTCCGCCCCAAATCCCCCCCCGCCCCCCGGGCGGCCCCCCAGGCCCCCGCCCGCGCTTTTCCCGTGGTTGGTTCCCCCGCGGGCCCCCCCCCCGGTTTGGGGGCCGGCCCCCCCCCCGCCCCCCCCCGTGGCCCCCCGCGGGCGGGGGGCGGGTTGGGCCCCCCCCCCCCCCCTGCCCGCTTGCGCGGTTTTTGCTGTCGCCGTTTTTTTCCCTTTGCCTTTTTGTGGGGGTGGGGGGGGGCGCCCGGGGGGTTGCGCCCCCCCCCCGCCCGGGGGGGCGGTTGGGGGCCCCCCTAGCCGGGTTTTTTTCCCCCCCCCCCCCTGTTGGGGATATCCCTGGCCCCCCCCCCCCCCTTTTTGGGTTTTCCCCCCGGCCCGGGGGTCGGGCTTGTTTGGGGTGGTTCCGCCGTTTTCCCCCGGGCCCCGGGGTTTTTGGTGGCCGCGGCGCCCCCCGCCCCGGGGGGGGGGTTCCCCCGGGGCCCTCCCCCCCCCCTGCCCCCCCCGCCCCCCCCCCCCCCCCCCCCCCCCCCCCCCCCCCCCCCGAAAACAAAGCGATGATCAAAATTTAATTATTGAATCTTACATTACCTAAATTACATTTTTCCCAACTTCAAATAACTTCTTTAGTTCAAATATAACACCTTATATTTTTTCAGTCCGATTATTTAACTTTCAGTTCTCACTGTGACAAATTGTTTGTCCATCGCATTTGTTCAGAATGTTTTTTCTTTTTTAGAAGTATATAAATAACTTTAAAACCAAAAATATATGAATAACTTGAAAAACTTAAAACCAAAAGTATTTGCGAATTTTGTTGCTCTAACACTCATTATTTAGATATTGAGAAAAAGATAACTAAAACCTAGACAACTTGGACAGAAAAGATATAGGGTGGTCCATTTGAAGCAAACAGGTTATTTTGATTTGATGTTGGTAAAAATGTAACATACTAAATTGAACACCTGGTATAGCACTATCGATTTTTTTAGTTGTAATGAGTTATACATAAGCACTACTTTTCTTGCGCCGTGCCAAAAATGAAATAAACACCTACTACCCAAAGAAAAAATAATAACGGACGCCCTGAATTATATGAACAACCTGTATGGCAAAAATTTAAAAACCCTGACAAAAAAATAGAGGAGACAACCTCACATTTTACCATTTTTTATGAAACGATTCTCTACGCCAAATACGAATTAAAAACTCACACTGTATAGTAATAATAATGTGATTACTTGTATTCATAGATCTACTGTGTGTTCTAATTAAGACGGTTTTAAAATATTTCCCCTCAATCAAAACTTGTTAAATTGGAATTCTTTTTAGAGATAATTTTTGTTTTTCTGAAAGGTTTTAAATTCAAATTCTATTGTTTATGTTTCTGAAGAAGAAATTGGAGTGAAGCAAATTTTTTTTTAAAATTTTTTTTTTTCTCCCCCCTTTTTTTAAAACACCCCCTTTTTTTTTTTTAAAAAATTATTTTTTCCCCCCCCGGGGGGGCCCCCCCCCCCCCCCCCCCCCCCCCCCCCCCCCCCCCCCCTTTCCCCCCCCCCCCCCTTCCCCCCCCCCCCCCCCCCCCCCTTACTTTTTTATATACACCCCCCTCCCCCCCCCTCCCTCCTCCCTCCTTTTTTTTTTTTTTTTTCTTTTTTTTTTTCTTTTTTTTTTTCCCTCTCCCCCTCCTTTTTTTTTTTTTCCCCCCCCCCCCCCCCCCCCCCCCCTATATTTTTTATTTTTTATTTCCCCCCCCCCCCCCCCCCCCCCCCCCCCCCCCGGGGGCCCCCCCCCCCCCCCCCCCCCCCCCCCCCCCCCCCCCCCCCCCCCCCCCCCCCCCCCCGGGGGGCCCCCCTCCCCCCCCCCCCCCCCCCCCCCCTCCCCCCCAAAAAAAAACACCCCCCCCCCCCCCCCCCCCCCCCCCCCCCCCCCCCCCCCCCCCCCCAACCCCCCCCCCCCCCCCCCCCCCCCCCCCCCCCCCCCCCCCCCCCCCCCCCCCCCCCCCCCCCCCCCCCCCCCCCCCCCCCCCCGCCGCCCCCCCCCCCCCCCCCCCCCCCCCCCCCCCCCCCCCCCCCCCCCCCCCCCCCCCCCCCCCCCCCCCCCCCCCCCCCCCCCCCCCCCCCCCCCCCCCCCCCCCCCCCCCCCCCCCCCCCCCCCCTTTTTCCCGGGGGGGCCCCCCCCCCCCGCCCCCCCCCCCCCCCCCCCCCACGGGCCCTTCCAAACCCCCACCACCAAAAACCTTCCCCCCCCCCCCCTCTATTAAAAAAAAAACCCCCCCCCCCCCCCATAAATAAAAACCCCCCCCCCCCCAAAACAACCCCCCCCTCTTTTTTCCCCCCCCCCCCCCCCCCCCCCCCCCCAACAAAATCGCCCCCCCCCCCCCCCCCCCCCCCCCCCCCCCGCCCCCCCCTCCCCCCCCCCCCCCCTCTTTCCCCCCCCCCCCCCCCCCCCCCCCCCCCCCCCCCCCCACCCAAACCCACCCCCCCCCCCCCCCCCCCCCCCCCCCCCCCCCCCCCCCCCCCCCCCCCCCCCCCCCCCCCCCCCCCCCCCCCCCCCCCCCCCCCCCCCCCCCCCCCCCCCCCCCCCCCCCCCCCCCCCCCCCCCCCCCCCCCCCCCCCCCCCCCCCCCCCCCCCCCCCCCCTCTTCCCCCCCTCTTCCCCCCCCCCCCCCCCCCCCCCCCCCCCCCCCCCCCCCCCCCCCCCCCCCCCCCCCCCCCCCCCCCCCCCGCCCCCCCCCCCCCCCCCCCCCCCCCCCCCCCCCCCCCCCCCCCCCCCCCCCCCCCCCCCCCCCCCCCCCCCCCCCCCCCCCCCCCCCCCCCCCCCCCCCTCCCCCTCTCCCCCCCCCCCCCCCCCTCCCTATAACCATAATTACATAAATTTCTTTTCCCCCCCCCCCCCCCCCACCCCTTCTTCCCCCCCCCCTCCACCCCCCCCCCCCCCCCCCCCCCCCCCCCCCCCCCAACCCCCCCCCCCCCCCCCCCCCCCCCCCCCCCCCCCCCACACCCCACACAAAACATTCCCCAAACACATATCCTATTTTTTATCTCTCCCAATACCCCCACCCCCCCCCCCCCCCCCCCCCCCCCCCCCCCCCCCCCCCCCCCCCCCCCCCCCCCCCCCCACCCCCCCCCCACCCACCCCCCCCCCCCCCCCCCCCCCCCCCCCCCCCCCCCCCCCCCCCCCCCCCCCCCCCCCCCCCCCCCCCCCCCCCCCCCCCCACCCCCCCCCCCCCCCCCCCCCCCCCCCCCCCCCCCCCCCCCCCCCCCCCCCCCCCCCCCCCCCATATTCTTTTTTTCCCTCCCTCTTCCCCCCCCCCCCCCCCCCCCCCCCCCCCCCCCCCCCCCCCCCCCCCCCCCCCCTTTCCCCCCCACCCCTCTTCTCTTCCCCCCCCCCCCCCCCCCCCCCCCCCCCACCCCCCCCCCCCCCCCCCCCCCCCCCCCCCCCCCCCCCCCCCCCCCCCCCCCCCCCCCCCCCCCCCCCCCCCCCCCCCCCCCCCCCCCCCCCCCCCCCCCCCCCCCCCCCCCCCCCCCCCCCCCCCCCCCCCCCCTCCCCCCCCCCCCCCCCCCCCCCCCCCCCCCCCCCCCCCCCCCCCCCCCCCCCCCCCCCCCCCCCCCCCCCCCCCCCCCCCCCCCCCCCCCCCCCCCCCCCCCCCCCCCCCCCCCCCCCCCCCCCCCCCCCCCCCCCCCCCCCCCCCCCCCCCCCCCCCCCCCCCCCCCCCCCCCCCCCCCCCCCCCCCCCCCCCCCCCCCCCCCCCCCCCCCCCCCCCCCCCCCCCCCCCCACACCATCTCTCACCCCCCCCCCCCCCCCACTCTTCCTTCTCCCCCCCCCCCCCCCCCCCCCCCCCCCCCCCCCCCCCCCCCCCCCCCCCCCCCCCCCCCCCC
>JAPWTK010000626.1:77500-232555 GCA_029963805.1 Aromia moschata
AAAACTACGTAACAAGAAAAACTTACCTCCTCATGCCACCTGTTAACTGCATCTTAGGTACGTAGGTATGTATGTATGTATATCGATGTCACCAAGAGTCTCCATTCTCCATTAGAACAAAATTTTTCCACCCAAATGTTGACCTTAAAATAAACAGAAAGAAATTCAACAAATCGTCAATAACATTCGCATTAAAAACAATTATTAAAGCGCAGACATCTTTGACGTATTTTTCAAAGCTTACTCGAAAACTTCGTACCATATCTCAACAATGCAACGAAGCGGGAAATCTATGCAAATATACGCAAAAATATCGACTCATTTGGGAAGTAAATCCCAACAAAATAGTTTTCAGAACACTTACAAGAACATTTTGATCATCAGCTATCATCGGCCATCGCAATTTTCGCAAATATTTTCGGCTATGAAGCGTTTAATTATGCAGCAAATAGCGTAGGTACACCACTCACATTGTCTTAGGCGATACTGGTCACACGTCCCTTCCTTTTTGCCCACGAAACTTTTTTGCGAACAGTTGAATAACGCTGCCTTTAATTGGTGCATTTTTATTGTTGAGGTAGGAGGATGGGGTTACCAAAAGTGCGACTAGACTAGATCGCTTGTTCATGGAAACCTCATATATGTCTTTGCGATTTTAGAGAGGGTTGAAAATTAATAGCTCCTAAATAATTTTTAATGCATATATGAAATTGATCATAGTCTTTTAAATAATAAATACTTCATGTTTTTAATATGTTGTAATTAATGTTTTTATTTTGTTTTTGTACGAACAAATTTTCGTCCAATAATTCTAATATTTTAAAATAACCCTATTGAGTTATAATTCATGCTAGGTATGAGATTTGTGTATGAAACTAATCTAATTTAGTATTTCTGCTCCAGTATGCATACCTACAGTATACAGACATTTTAAAATATTTAACTTTTATTTGGATAAAATAATCGGAATACAAAATTTTCAAGGTAGCTAAAGAATAATGAGTAGATATGTATGTATTTTACTATTACCCATAGAAGATCGTGTAAAAAATGTAAATGAAATGCTTTATAGTGACCTTAAGACTACATATATTTTTTATAGGAAGTTTCAAAAAATAACAAAATGAAGAATTTATTTTTTCAGTATGTCAGTTTTATTTCCTATCATTGTTTTTAAAATAACGTGTAGATACTTCCAACTTTTCATTCCAATTCTTTATTGGAACAATGAAAAATAAATGGAGAGGTATACATTGTTTTCTTTCTTTTTTTTAAACTGTTTATTAACTATATAGGTACAGAGAGCTTCACAGTGGGTGGCTTACTAAACGTTTTGAGAAAACTGTAAATAATACGGGGCTGAAAATTTGTATGTGGAGGTTTTCGGGGTTACCCTACATATCTAAAATAATGGCGACTTTCTGGCACTTCCGGATATACAGGATGTGAACACTAACCTCGTTATTTTAAATAGGCATGCTATATTGTTTATGCCATATTTGGTTTCTTTCTACTCGTTAAATTAAAGTAACTTTAATAGCAATTGTCTATCTCTAAAACGAACGGTTTTCGAAACGAGTATACCAATTAAAAAAATTATTAAATCTTATTAAGTCTTATATATAAAACTTTCGTTGTGGTAAAATACTATGATTTTATCATGTGAGCACGGAAGTTTGAGCTTAGTGCCAAGTATACCTACTAGCTATACGAGAAAATGTAGATACAGGGTGCTCAAAATAGATCAGTCGCTTATTTTAAATATATTGTTATATACAGGGTGAGTCAGAAAGAATGGGACAAAACTAAACTGGAGATACTAGACACCAAACTATTATGATTGACTCAACATACCTTATACCAATGTCGCTGGTTTAAGAGATACAGCGTGTTCCAAGTTTCAATTTTATGTTGAAATTTTTCAATAACTGAGAAAGTTTTGATAGTATAAATCTGAAAATTGGTAGTTTTATGTTTTTGGTGTGAGAATTACGAATTTTAAGTTTATTTTGACGTTGCTCCTAGAGGGCGCTAGTTTCGCCGTATTAATTTGGTAAATTAAAACATTTTTTTTTTATCTGTTGAGCCTTGCGTAACACAAGTCGAATCTAAAAGAACGCTCAATTCTACAGAGAAAAGGTACTCTTGTTTAGGTCGTCTAAATCTATCTGTTTTTAAGTTATTTGCATTTAAAAGGTTCAATGTATTTTTGTTGATTTAAACTTTGAACACGCTGTATCTCTTAAACCAGCAAGGGCGTAGCCAGGGGGGGCGATGGGGGCGATCGGGGGGAAGCGGGATTGCGCTTGCCGTTGCCTCCAATGACCTTTTTTTTGCTTTTTTGTTTAATCTTCATTGGACCCCCCTCCCCGAAGAAAAATACTGGATACGTCCTTGCATCATATAAAGATACCAAAAATTGGGTCGATTCGTGGATAGCCTCAAAAGATGAAACATTCTTCCGACGGGGGATCCGTATGCTACCAGAAAAATGGGAAAAAGTAGTGGCAAGCGATGGACAATACTTCGAATGAAGCATTAGTTACCGTCCTTTCACAATAAATACACAATTTTTTTAAAAAAAGTGGCGGAAAACAATTTGTACACCTTTAAAAATATCAAAGTATCGGGTTAGCTTTGCATACAAAAGCCATTGGATTATTTGTAATTTTAATGACGTTCCAATTACCGAAATCGATTGCGTCGTAATGGCTTATAAAGTGGAGCTTAGAAAAAGCGTTTAAATGTAAATATACATTTATTTATATAAGCTTTTATGTTACACGGGAAAATGAAAAACATTAAAAAGGAATTTTTATTTCTTTCTCATTTAATATTGTCCTGACAACATTCTTTGAGAACCTGAAACGATAAAAAAATTTGATATTGCTCCATTCTTCAATGTGAGCAGGACGTTCCCTTATAGTGTAGCAGTAGCGGCCTGTGGAATTTGAAGTTCTCGTATTTTCATAACAGACCGTCATACTTTAGGGTATGATTACACAGGCCCATAAAAAAAAAGTGTCTGGTTCTGGGATGAAGACTAACTTTTTCTTATGTATTTTATACCGCTGAATCCGAATTCGTCATAAAAAAAATAGGGGATCCGCAGCTAATTTTGAAGATAACCTCAAAAAACTGTCAAAAACGACGTGTTTCGGTTGTAAAAGCTTGAGAAGGCCAAAAAAATGCCCACAAAAATAAAGTATCTAGTTCTGGCATGGAGACAGAATATTCCCAGATGTCCGCTCTCAGAGATACAACAATCTTCAGATTTGTCTTCAGCTTTCTGTTGTTTCAAGTTATTTTCGTAGTCTGAATTCCAGAAAGTCAAATGCAAGTATGTTCATGTGATTACTAAAGAGTTTCCACTTAGTCTTCATTTTAGACTGATGCAATCCACGTTATTCAAGATTTTATGGTTAAAAACGCAATTTTTACATATTCTTGAGGATGATCTTTGAAATTCACTTGTTAAACCAAATTTTTCATAACACATTCGGGTTTAAGAAATTAAGATACATAGGAATACAATATTTTATATGTGACGCGAATCATATTCCCATTTCTTTCAAGCTTTTATTACAAAAAACGTCGCTTTCAGCAGTTTTTTGAGGTTATCTCCAAAATCCGTTGGTCAAACCTCTTTTTTCATAGAAAATTCGAATTCAGCAGGCCAAAATACGTAAAAACAAAGTGTTTTTGATGTGAAGCAAATATTTTTTTGTTCATCTCAAGCTTTTACCACCGAAACACGTCATTTTCGATAGTTTTTTGAGGTTATCTTCAAAATTAACTGCGAAACCCCTATTACGAATTCGGATTCAGCGGCACAAAATACATAAGAAAAAGCTAGTCTTCATCCCAGAACCAGATATTTTTTTTGTGGGCATTTTTTTTGGTCTTCTCAAGCTTTTACAACCGAAACACGTCGTTTTCGACAATTTCTTGAGGTTATCTTCAAAATTATCTGCGGAACCCCTATTTTTTATGATGAATTCGGATTCAGCGGCACAAAATACATAAGAAAAAGTTATTCTCCATCCCAGAACCAGATACTTTAGTTTTGTGGGCATTTTTTTGGTCTTCTCAAGCTTTTACAACCGAAACACGTCGTTTTCGACAGTTTTTTGAGGTTATATTCAAAATTAGCTACGGAACCCCTATTTTTTATGATGAATTCGGATTCAGCGGCACAAAATACATAAGAAAAAAGTTAGTCTCCATCCCAGAACCAGACACTTTTTTGTGGGCCTGTGTTACTAGAGCTCGGAGGTTAATAATATATGCCTACTTTACCAGGGGCGGCTCTAGGATATCTATCAGTAACGTTATGAAATATTAAACAGGTCATACCTTATACGTGTGGGGTGATTATTGTAGCCCAACTAATTGGCAAAGGAACCATAGCCACAAGATACAGAACTTGCATACTCGTGGTAAACGATGTTACAACACAGACGTGTCCGTACTGCTACTAGAGTTTCCATTTATCAATAACTGTTCCACATGTTCAGGAGTTAAGCTCTGGCGCATGTCACTTAAAATCCACTTATAAAATGAAAAAGTTCGTTCAACGTCTACAAACGTAACTGGGACATATCTAAAATATAAAGTTTTGTAAGAGCATATTTATATATTGTTCAGAGACATCCACTTCTTTGCCTATAAATAAATCCAGAAAGTCAAGGTTAGTAACATCCGTTGTTTCATCAATACTAAGCCATATAGGTTTATCATGCAGTTCCGATTTGTTTTATGTGGTGCTATGTATAGGGCCATCCAAAAAAAACCGTCATCAAAGTTGGCCGAGAAAAAAAGAGTTATTTCTATTCTTAATCGAATTTATAACCTTATTTACTTGTCAAGACTGTCACATCATATGACGGCCATTGTTTATTTTACAAATTGTGACAGTCCCTTGTCAAATGTTTGACATAACCGAAAAGCTTAGACATGACCCCTATTTCCATCTCACTCGTTCATAGCCAGAGTTGATTTCATTTTTTTTGGATGTCTCTATATAATCCTCTGAATTGTTTCTGTAGGCAGACTAAATTCGCCGTACTTTCCACTCGCAGCCTTCTGGACAAATTGTCTGAACTCGTGGTGACCTAATTTTACGAATGGAATATTACACGCTACCGTCACTTTGACTACTTCAAAGTTAATTGTAATTAAATTTTATTTTACACTCACACATGGTACGACGAAATTCACTATCATTATAGTTCAGTTCCGGAAAATTATGTATCCACTTGAAGGACGCTATCCAAACATTTTGTACACATTTATTTGACGTTTCATGCACACGAATGATGATGCATCGACCACCGCAGAGTAAATGATACTAAATAAACAAGTATAAATTACGTTCTCATTCGCGACTCAACCTTGGTTGAAGTGGTTCGCAGAACAAGGCAGACGAGTTGTATTCTGGAATACGTATAATAGCGTTATTTGATTGAACTACGATTGTGCTGTGTACATAAATATAGGAGTTGATGATGTACTTTAATAATGTGGAAAATATGAAGTATTCCAGTCGCGTGAAGCCCGATCCTGGAATCTATTATTGGCCTGAGCTCTACGACTGTACCTGATGAGCTATATGATTACTATACTTAAGTAAAGAGCTGCAGTAAAAAAAAATCAAATAATGTGTGCCCCAACAGAAGATCTTGGAAACGGCTTGCAAACCATTTGCGAAATATACAGTGTGGAACAGCCAAATGGAATAAATTCTGTAGCTCCACTATTATGCATTTTTTTGAAAATCCTGAGATACGTCAATTTCTAATTTTAAAATGACATCTTGCGACGTAAAAATGTCATCTCTAAATTCAACCTTTCCGTCCTTCAGGTGACAGCTACAACCCCAAAATTTTCAAATTGGAAGTAGGGGTTTGTGATACTTCATTTGAAAGGTCTTTTCATTCACTATTCAAAACTGCTATGGTTTTAAATTGTATTGCAGAAATTAACAAGAAAAAAAGTTTCTCCAGCGTAGGAAATTCGTTCTGCTTGACAATAGAACGACAAAAACGAGCAAGCAGCAAAAAAACACACCTGAAATTTAAGAAGTTGGCCATTATCAGCTTTAGTGAAATTACCTAGAAACGTGCTTCTCATTGTAACAGTAGTTAACAGTTATCAGTGTTAAAACTTTTTGCTTTAGTTTTCATGTTGCAATTGAGAGAGATGGTTTACCTAACAGAAATGCATAAGATAACGATTCTGCAGATGATTGGTTACGGAGACAGAACACGAACGCACGCCGAAATTGTTCGCCTATTTTAAGAAAAATATCCGTAGTTGCCGCCGATATCTCAAGGTACCGTAAGTAAAATAGAGAATCAGTCTCGGGAACGTGGACATGTACAGCAGATCAAGAAAATACCTCCGAATAAACTCAGTGATGATCAGAAATTGGATGTAATGCTTATGCTTGAAGAAAATCCACATACGTCGAGTCGTCAAACAGCTTCAGCATTAAATATTAGCCATTCCTCGATTCTCCGCGTATTGACAGAAAATCAGATGCACCCATATAAACTGGTACCAACTAATGAGCTCGCGGAAGACGATTTTTTTTAGACAAATTCTCTTTTGTGGTCAAATTATGCAAATGATAAATGACGAACATTACAAATTGAAAATGTTTTATTTTCGGATGAATCTACATTTACACTGCACGGCCATGTTAATCGCCAAAACTGTCGTTACTGATCGAGAGAAAATCCTCACTGGATGACGGAACTACACACGCAAAAACCCGGAGAAAGTTAATGTTTGGTCAGGAATAATTGGAGAAAATATCATTGGTCCCTTCTTCATTGACGGCAATTTGAATGGAGAAACTTATTTATCGCTGCTCCAACATAATGTTGTACCGACGATGACAAACTTGTATCCAGCTGAAGAAAACCCACAACTTCCAGGTAATGTAATATGGTTCCAGCAGGATGGTGCACCAGCACATTACGAAGTCAATGCCCGGCAATATCTCCACACAATATTTCCAAATTGCTGGATGAATGGATAGAATGGCCTGCACGATCACCTGATATCACGCCGTTAGAGTTCTTCCTATGGGAATATGGAATAAGTATGGTCTACAAAACCAAACCCGACGATTTAGCTGACTTAAGAAGACGAATAACACTTTAAATTAGGTCGATTACCCCGCAGATGTTAACTAACGTTAGAAGACATTTCTATTTACGTCTAGGATGCTGCCAAGATGCTGGAGGCATGTATTTTGAACATCTGCTGCATTAATAATGATTCGTTTTTTATTTTAATGTAATGAATTTCCCTACACTGCAGATTTTTTTTTCTTGTTAATTTCTGAAATAAAATTTAAAACCACAGCAGTTTTGAATAGAGAATAAAAAGACCTTTCAAATGAAGTATCACAGGCCCCTACTTCCAATTTGAAAATTTAGGGGTTGTAGCTGTCACCTGAAGGGGGTTGAATTTAGGGATGACATTTTTACGTCGCAAGATGTCATTTTAGAATTAGAAATTGACGTGTCTCAGGATTTTCAAAAAAAATGCATAATAGTGGAGCTACCGAATTTATTCCATTTGGCTGTTCCACATTGCATATTATATTTTTCATAATCACCAAGTAAATACAAAGTAAACTGCTGGTCAAAATTAGCGTAACACTTTTTGTAGATTAGCGCCATTTGCGTTCTATTTGAGTTAGAGACATGCGCTTCGCAAGATTTTGGCGGCAATTCAAAGACATACGGGATGGACTAAAAAGGATGCTATTGGGTAAAACCAACATTAGGATCAATGAATTCCCTCAACAGAAGTCAAACCACGCAAAACCCAGCATAAATGCAAAGTGTCTTACGGAGTCAGGAAATGGGTTGAAAAGGTGTGTATGAAAAATAAAACAAAATGGCGTGGCACCTTGCAACAGCAAACAAATATGATATTTTTGAAAAAATGTTTTTTCGATATTTTTTTTAAAAGTCGGGGTATGGCATTCCCGTGATCAAAATATTTTTTTAATAGTTTAAACCATTTTTGTACGAACAAAATAAAGTTTAATAAAAAGAAAACAGTTTAAAAACAATGGGTGATTTTTTTTGGAAATTGGAAAATAATCCAGACAGTACCTTTTTTTCGATTAAGAATATCAATAATCTTCAAAGCCAACGATACCTACGAATATTATTAGCACAGTATGCATTGCAATGGCAAACTTCATACTACTTTGAAGCGTTTTAAATGTTTCCAGATCAATTAGTTACGGGAGTGAATCAAAAACTTCAAGTATATAACATTTTTTGGATATCAAAATGCTTTGCTCAAAAACGGCATATAGGCGTAAAATGTCATTAGGAACATAATTCCTTAGTGACATTTTTCGAAATATTAACAATTTAGGCCGTTTTGTAAAAATTTTTTTGGAAAATCACAAAATTGACAGTTGCCAGATGTTAGCTTTTGCAAAATAGCAAAATTGACAGTTGCCAGATGGTGCATTTTAAATTATCTTGGAAGCAGAAGTGATTGTCATCAAAAGTTTTATTGAAACTCTAATTTAAAAAAAAATCCCATATGGTTCCAAGTTTATGGTGGACACTGTATAGGGGAGAGAGAGGTACATTGATACACGAGGCACATTGATACGCGTTTATTCGCGGTAGAAGAAGTCCATTTGTTTCAACCTATTACCTCAAAGATGGGCAAAGCCAACTAGTGTGGGCTACTTATCATAAAAATTTAGTAACGGAAAAACAAGTGAGAGTAAAGTTATATGTGTTTAATTCATTTTGGCGCGAGAAAGTGATTTTAATGCCTTTTTACATGTGTGTGTTTTTACCAATGTGGTAGCAATAGAGTGTTGCTTGTGTCACCATTCCTAAACGTAAGTATTATTTAAACATTGTTTGCAACCAAGTATATGCACTGTAAGGTTAAATATGTCACTTGTGATTATTTCTGTCAGAGTGTATTTGGGGCACATTGATACATATGTATGAGAGGTACATTGATGCAGTGTATCGATGTGCCTCTGCAGTGTATAAATGTACTATTTTATTCGTATAAACAAGGTTTAGTAAGTTATACGAGGAAATGTTACTTGTTTCAGTTTAATGAAAATGGTACGTACTTATCATAAAAAGACACAAAGAGCATTCATTGACGAAGGATCTATATAGACTGAAATAACCGATGTTATTGAAAATCACAATTGTAATGTTGGATTAGTGACCTGTTTCCTTGTAACTGTAGTTGATTAGTGGGATGAGGTCAATTGTTTCCAAAAAAGAAAAACTAATTTTCACTTAGTCGACGTTTCGCAAAATTTATTTGCATGCTCAGCACTCTAAAATATGACAACCACGCAATGTAGATAATAATACAAACGTAATACCAAACACAGATTAAAATAAGAAATCAGGATTACATTTTCATATTTCATAATTACAATTGAATTAGCTTTTTTATTGTCGTTGGTAAAAATAAATATGAATGAAACGTTGATACTCTCAATAAATAATAAGGTACAACATACTGTCACACAGACGTGCATCGGCTATCTACCCGTAAAATTCTAATTAGCTAAAAAAAATTACTTAGCTAAAAAATTACACATATAAATATAAGAAATAAATAAAAATATCTAACTTTTTTTAAAAAAGACACTAAAAATTGTAAAACTTGCTAAAACACTTTTGTACAGGGAAGCATCAATAAAGTTTATAATATTTATATTAAAACCTTCCCTGTACAAAAGTATTTTAGCAAGTTTTACAATTTTTAGTGTCTTTTTAAAAAAAGTTAGATATTTTTATTTATTTATTTTATTTATATGTGTAGTTTTTAAGCTAATTAGAATTGTACGGGTAGATAGCCGATGCACGTCTGTGTGACAGTACGTTGTACCTTATTATTTATAGAGAGTATCAATGTTTCATTCATATTTATTTTTACTAACGACAATAAAAAGCTAATTCAATTGTAAGTATGAAATATGAAAATGTAATCCTGATTTCTTATTTTAATCTGTGTTTGGTATTACGTTTGTTTTATTATCTACATTGCGTGTCTGTCATATTTTAGAGTCCTGACGATGCAAATAAATTTTTCGAAACGTCGACTAAGTGAAAATTAGTTTTTTTTTTGGAAACAATTGACCTCATCCCACTAGACAATCACAATTCCCAATTAAAAATCATAAATCACAAATCCCACAAATCACAGTTTCAGCTGCTGATCATGGTTTAAAACCCTCTACACTTCAACATAGAATCGAGAAGTATAGAAAAAATCATAAAATTGAGAATCCAGAGGTTTCAGATGACTCTTGGGCATGAAGATGAAGCTTTTGTTTTTCCTAACGTTCAGGACATCAGTTTAGTGCTTCGAGGAGATGCCGTATTCTAATCTTATAGTTCAGTAAATATTGCACTACAATATTACTTTCTTCTCTAGTGTATTGTATGTGTATCAATGTTCCCCCAGCACTGTACCAATTTACCCCACCATAGAGGTAGTTTAATGCAAATGCAGAAATTAAAAAAAGTCCAAACTCCAAACTTGTTTTTATTTTTCCTTTAAATAGAGTATCATATGAAAGACAAATACATAGCCTGTAAGCCTAAAATAAGATCGCGACAAATATTTTGTCTTGGACAAAATCATAATCACGACAAAAATTGTATCATTGCGCCTCCCTCTCCTCTAACTTCGAAATTTCGAGACCTTCCTAAGGCCGACCATTTCTATGATAATCAAAAAACAAATCGTCTTTTAATCTGAATCAAGAACATTTATGTTGTCAAAAGTATATTCCGTCTTTCTCTAAAACATTCTTATAAATGTTTGCATCTATGATTTCGAAAGATGCCACATCTTTCCTGCCTATCGATGGCAGTTTAGCTTCCACGTCATTGCTGTGAACATGTTTTTATCCACGGCCAAGCATGACGAAGGTTTTTTTAACACTCAATCAATCACAGCTCATAAATTTTCAACAAAATCGGCTTTTTCCATCGGACGAGTATTCGTGGCGCTGCTTTATAATTCTGATGAATTCCTTCGCGACACAATTCCGACTCCATTCTATCGCGCAATTTGGTCGGATTGTTTTTTAGCTGGAATTGCGCCACAGTGCACTCGATGCAGTTTCACGACCCCTTGCAAATTCCGTTGTTATCGAGGGCGAGCCATTGGAAGGAATTCTTTACAATTAGGGGCACTCCGTTCGAATGCGGTTAAGTGCGGCCGACGACGTCTCCTTATGGCAATAAAAATAATATACATGGTGTTAGAAAAGTACCGGAACAGCAGAAAAACTCGCCAGGAGTGCAGTTTTGGAAAAAATGTTTTATACAAAAAGTTTTAGGATTTTTCCCCGGCTATACATTGGCGATCTTGAATTTGATCTTGAACATGACCCTCAAGGTCATTTGAAGGTCAAGGTCGTTTTTGCAAACGGGAACACCTATTTTTGACACCGAAATCGAAAATAGCGGAAAAAATTACAGTCGGCTATGATCTTGATTACCCTCATTTCAAATCGGGGAGGTCATCACCCTCATTGGTCAATTTGGTACGTTTAACTTTCGAGTGACCTTCTGATGAGAAGATGATTACACAGGCCCACAAAAAAAATGTCTGGTTCTGGGATGGAGACTAACTTATTCTTATGTATTTTGTGCCGTTGAATCCGAATTCATCATAAAAAATAGGGGTTCCGCAGCTAATTTTGAAGATAACCTCAAAAACGACGTGTTTCGGTTGTAAAAGCTTGAGAAGACCAAAAAAATGCCCACAAAAATAAAGTATCTGGTTCTGGGATGGAGACTAACTTTTTCTTATGTATTTTGTGCCGCTGAATCCCAGAATATTCTCAGATTTCCCTCTCAGAGATACAACAATCTTCAGATTTGTCTTCAGCTTGCTGTTGTTTCAAGTTATTTTCGTAGTCTGAATTCCAGAAAGTCAAATGCAAGTATGTTCATGTGATTACTAAAGAGTTTCCACTTCGTCTTGATTTTAGACTGATTCAATCAACGTTGTTCAAGATTTTACCGTTAAAAACGCAATTTTTATATATTCTTGAGGATCATCTTTGAAATTAACTTGTTAAAACAAATTTTTCATAACACATTCGGGTTTAAGAAATTAAGATACATAGGAATACGGTATTTTATGTGTGACGAGAATCATATTCCCATTTCTTTCAAGCTTTTATTACAAAAAACGTCGTTTTCAGCAGTTTTTTGAGGTTATCTCCAAAATCCGTTGGTCAAACCTCTTTTTTCATAGCAAATTCGGATTCAGCAGGCCAAAATACGTAGAAACAAAATGTTTTTGATGTGAAGCAAATATTTTTTCTGTTCTTCTCAAGCTTTTACCACCGAAACACGTCGTTTTCGACAGTTTTTTAAGGTTATCTTCAAAATTAGCTGCGGAAACCCTATTTTTAATGACTAATTTGATCAAGGTCGGATCCGACTGTAATTTTTTCCGCTCTTTTAGATTCCGGGGTCAAAAATAGTTGTTCTCGTTTGAAAACGACCTTGACCTTCAAATTACCTTTAAGGTCATGTTCAAGGTCAAATTCAAGGTCACCAATGGATAGCCGGTGAAAAATCCTAAAACTTTTGTATAAAATATTTTTTTTCTAAAAATGCACCCCTGTCGAGTTATTCTGCTTCTCCGATACTTTTCTAACACCCTGTATAAGGTATTGTCTTCCAAAGCCGCAGTCAGACAGATAGCGCAAAATAAGACTATCCTGCAAGATTTTTCCCTGCAATGCCGTTGAATTTGCTCAAATATCTTCTTTTTTTTTCGCCGGGATGTCGAATTTTGAAATTTTCATGTTTGTGATTTTTACTGTACCTGAAAACTCTTTAGGGACATGTGTATATCAAAAGATTTTTTTATTAAGGATCGTAAAAAATATTTAAAAATCTATAATAGGTCAATATTTTCTTATGTCAAAAGATCTGCTCATTCAGAATCTAAGGTCAGATTTTCAAAATTTTTCGAAAAAAAAACTGGACGTTTTCCACGAAACACCGAACTATTATACTTTTCTCGACGCGCGTTTCGCCAACTAAGTTGGCATCTTCAGGAGAACATTAGAACTAAATTCTAACATGCACACTTGCACTATTTATACTTAATTTGTTTCCACCTTTCACTGAACCGTAACACCTGTCTTTGTTTATCAGAGCAAACAGTGGACTGGTGATATCGGACCGTTGTCCTTATTCATACTACTGTTACACTTAATGATTTCTAATCTTTCAAAAGCATCCAACTGTCTACTGTTTGTTATATTTCTAATTAATTTTAAATTATGTATGTCTGTCCTATGGTTGTTGTCAAAAGCGTTCTGCCTTATATCAAATGAGCCATGCGTTCTTTAAATCTATACAAAATAGATCTTTTTGTTTGCCCAATATGCTTTTGGTCACTTTTGATCACAGTCTTTACAACTTATTTCATATATTCCTGACTTTTCGTTCAAAAATCCTGACGTGAAAACTAAAAATAGAGTCGAATTCAGCGTCGAAAAATACATAAGAAACGAATGGTCTGACCCCAGATTCAGACAACTTTTTTTGTAAACCTGTGTTATTACAAAAAATCTAGTTTATTGTTTGTAGGCAAAATAGTTTTAGGTGTATGTAGTTAAGTATTTAATAAGAGAGCCACCGCACTTGTTCATTGGTAAAAAGGTTATAAGTGGGTTTCAGGTTTTTTATTATCCAAAAACCTTTCCTGGTACACAGCAGGGAGAGTTATTTCTTCGAAGGTGATGATGAAACGGCGAACCCTTTCTGAGCTTTTTGTACTCCACTCCAGTGGCGGTGGGCTATAATGTGCGCTGGTGCGCGCGCACTACCAACAATTTAGCATTAATAATTTTATTTAGTAATTAATGGATGCATTCTTAATTTATCGCCTTGCCGCATCCCTAGCGTTAATACCATCTGAATATTATTTGGCCGCAGCGTTACGAATCCACTAGACGCTAGGTCTCTATTTCCAACGCCACTGGTTTCCGATCGCGGCGCGGGAGTCGACACGCGCAATACGAAAAAGCGGCACGACGATCATGCTTCCGTGCAATACGAAAAAGCGAACGCGTATTGTTACTGCTTGCCCCTCCACAATTAGGACGCGTAGTGGGCGAATCCTATAGATATGATGTGCGGAGTTTAAGAGCGCACGAGAATGATCGATCGGTTAGTTTGTGAATTGTTTTCGTACATTGCGATTGCTGTTTTATCGCTCACGTTTTATAAATATAAACTCGGTTACAATCTAGTTTGGAATAATGAATTATATTCAAAACTTTTTAAAAACTCCATTCTCTAACTTGAGTTTGGAGGAAAAGTGCAAAATTAAAACTCGAGGTAGCCCACCCCACAAAATTAATTTAAAATTAGCCGTGAAAGGAAAAAGTAAACAATTTGTAAGAACATTTAATAATGACTTATTTAAAAAACATTTGTGGTTAAGTGGATGCGATGTATTGAACGCAGTGTTTTGTTTGGCGGAGAAACACCTTGGACCAAAACTGGAGTAACGGATTTAAATCACATAAACGAGAAAATAAAAAAAAAACATGCAAATTCTGCTGGACACATGAATAATGTTTTGAATTTAGCCATGCTAGGCACTGCAAATATTGCGACAATGCTCGATTCTGCTCATCGACGAGCAGTGGCAGCATACAATGAAGCGGTTTCAAAAAACAGGTATGTTTTAAACATTATTATTAACTGTATTCGTTTTTGTGGAAAATTTCTATTTAAAACGAATAAAGATATTTTTGCGCAACACCATGTGCCAGGAAAGACTGTCGGCTTTGGCTATGCTCTCCATTGAAAAAGACTATTACAAATATCGAAAATTTTAACAACAAAGTAATTGAAAAATTTGCACAATGTAAAAATCGCAGAATAGAGCTCATTTACAAAGAAAATTAGGTAAGTTTTCAAATTGATAGAGTTAATAAGAATAACCTTAATATGAGATAAATATTTATCTCATATTAGGGATATTCTTATTATTCTTATGATTATCGTTATTTTTTATGTATGGTGCACCCCCAATCTTAGGATCACGCACCGCAACTGCTCCACTCATTCACATCACCTAGGTAGCCATCAAAAACAATTATTACGGCAGACCCATAAAAAATAATTGCTAATTTTTGATGACAGAGATTCAATTAATGCGTAAAATCAAAATTGATTTAAAAATCTAAGAGGCTCATCTATATTCGTCGATTTTCAAACTTCCGTATAATACGAACCACACGACATACTATACCTTTGACCAATGCATTTTATAAGAGATTTTGTCTGCTTTAATTTCGGGACGTATGCAATTTTCTGTACGTCTATTGCGTATCCTACGGCCAAGGGCAAAGCTACTTTCGTTGCACTATACCTGTACAATGTGGACAAATAAAGGAAATGAAATCATTCTTAACAGTCTACGAAAAGGAGCCGACGACTGTATTCCCTAATCAGTCGTTACCACCTATCTAGGTATCTCTGATTGCCATCTCGGGAATACGGCGGACGAGGATGGGGTACCGCAGGGATCCGACTGGGACTCTCTCGACAGGCGACGGCAGCGACTGCAGCCGCCGCCTCCACTGCAGATGAGGGCGGCATCGATCCAGCCGGGATAGGTCAGGACCGTCGCGCCGTCGTTACCAGTGGCGGCTGGAGAAATTTGAAATAGTCGTGTATTATTAACGAAGCATGGGGGCCGTATCATGTTTTGAGGGCGATTAATCGACTTACAGTTTATTTCGTTTTGAGCGAGTCCAGCCTCTACTTATAGGGCATTTCACGCCAACTAAGTGAGGTCAAAAAAAAATTATGTTTGAAACATATCACAATCTATAGTACTTGCTAAAAAACTAACTTCCCCTAAAATTTTTAGATTTTTTTGAGCCACAAGGAGAAGGATGGTGAGGGAGCGAAAATACAAATTTTCGTTTCGACTATAAAATTTCAATCTTTCTCAATAAAAAATGAAAAAAACTAAAAAGAAGGTTGCAATGGTTTTTTTCAAGTGTTGCAAGTAGTTTTCACCCTTATTTTTGAGGATTAAAAATTTAAAAATCGAAATTACGACAAGTATGACACGATTTTTTTATTTCTTTTTTGATTTCTTTCTTTTTTTTGTACTTTTGATTAATTTTTAATTGATAATGGGCGTCGACCAGGAACTAGCGCAAAAAACGGCCCAAAGGTGAAAAAACGTGGTATAGCGTGGTATAGCGTATTTTCTCATCCTGTGATGATGAGAAAATACGCTGTGACGAAAAATGTAAATGGCAAGTGAATAATATATTCCAAGGTTTTTGGGGTCGCTGATTACGAATCTAACGTAGAAAATTTCCCGTAGAATACGATGGTATTTTTTAAATTTCAAAATTTAGCCATTTTTTAAAAGTTGACTACCATACTGGATCCGCCATTTTGTTTTTTGAAAATCTGACGTTAGATTCGTAATCAGCGACCCCAAAAACCTTATAACTTATTATTCACTTGCCATTTACTATCTCACAGGATGAGAAAATACGCTAAAACCACGTTTTTTCACCTTTGGGCCGTTTTTTGGGCCAGTTCCTGGTCGACACCCATTATGATTTAAAAATTAATCGAAAGTAAAAAAAAAATTAAAAAAAATCATGTCATACTTTTCGAAATTTCGATTTTAAACTTTCAATCCTCAAAATAAGGGTGAAAACTACCTTCAATAATTTTTAAAATATTGTTATCGTGTTCTACGCAAAAAAAACACATCGAAAAAAACATTGCAACCTTCTTTTTAATGTTATTCATTTTTTTTATTGAGAAATTGAAATTTTAAAGTCGAAACGAAAATTTGTATTTTCTCACCCTCGCCATCCCTCTCCTTGTGGCTCAAAAAATCTAAAAAATTTTAGGGAAGTTAGTTTTTTAGCAAGTACTATCGATTGTGATATGTTTCAAACAGGAATTTTTTTGACCTCACTTAGTTGGCGTGAAATGCCCCATATACTTAAATAAGTTCTTGTAACTTCTTACTCCTTGTAACCTGTAACATCCACAACCTTTCTTAAAGTACCACCTTTGCACTGTTTTCTCGATTTCTAAAATTTAATTTTTTAATAATAGGGCTAGAAAAAACGCATTTACTTAAAAATAAAGTGCCAAAAAGAAAACTTAAACAACTTATTTAATGATTGAGCACATGAGTACATGGAAACACATAACTAAAGTATGTGTGATACGTAATTTTTTTTTAGTTTCATTACAGCGTGGCAATAAAGTTCAGATTGTTTGTTGCGACAAGATTGATCGGGGGAGTTAAATTTGAATCACACCACTGTTCACCAGATTTTGACTAACGAATTGTGGATGAAAAAAATCTGCCCAAAAATGGTTCCAAAAAACCTTTCGCAGGAACAAAAAGGACATTAGTAGAGAAAGATGTCTTGACCTTTTGGAATCGATTGAAAATGATCCCCATTTTATGGAACGTGTCATAACTGGTGATAAGATTTGGGTGTTTGAGTACGATCCGGAAACCAAGCGCCAAAGCATGGAATCACACACTTCAAGCTCTCCAAGACCTAAAGAAGCAAAAAGTCGAAAATCAAATGCATGCTGCATTTGCTTTTTTTGATAGCCAGGGAATTGTCCACAAGGAGTTTGTGCGTCCAGGCCAAACAGTAAATCAACACTTTTACAGAGAGGTTCTTGAAAAACTTCGAAAAAGGGTCATGCGTATGAGACCAAACATCAAGAACAACTGGATGTTGGATCACGACAATGGGCCTTGTCGACACAGTCATTTCAGTAAACGAGTTTTTAGCCATAAAAACATTCTCGTGGCTCCTCAGCTTCCTTAATAGCCTGACTTGAGTCCTTGTGACTTTTTTTCTTCCCGAGATTGAAAAAATCACCTCAAGGGACGTCATTTCGGGACCATAGAAAACATTCAAACGACTGTAACCGACCAGCTGAAGACTATTCCAGTATATGAGCACTGCTATGAGGAATGGAAGAACCGTCTCCAGCGCTGTGTGGCTTCCCAAGGAAGTTATTTTGAAGGAGATAATACTAAATTGTAATTCTAATCGTATTTTTTTATCTCATTTCACTAGTTAAACGAGGATGACTTCGATATAAGGGCTGAATTTTGTGAAGACGTGATGGAAAGATGCAATAGCAATAATAGGTAATTTCACAAGAAATGCCCTTTTCTCAGATGAAGGAAGCAACATTAAAATTCAATGGTGTTGTTAATCGACATAATAGCCGTTACTGGTCAAGTCAGGACACTCATTGATCTGCGCATGCCCAAAATCCACAAAAAGTTAATGTTTGGGCAGACATTGTTGGAAGACGTATTGGACCTTTCTTCATAGATGGAAATTTAAATTCTGAAAAATATTTAAATCAACTAAAAAAGATCCTGGAGTGGGTACTGGAACCTTCGTCGTAGAAACAAAAAAACTGGACGTTTTCCAAGAAACACCGAACTACTACACTTTTCTCGACGCGCGTTTCGCCAACCAAGTTGGCATCTTCAGGAGAAGATTAAAACTAAATTCTAGCCAACACATTTGCGCTATTTATACTAAATTTGTTGCCACGGTTCACTGAACCGTAACTGTTGTTACGGTAAAGTTTTTCAGTTAAAAATTCTAGTGAGTTCATTGAAAATATCACAAATATACAATTGCAAGAAGGTGAAATTTTGGTCTCGTTTGATGTATGCTCATTGTTTCCAAGTGTCCCAATCCCGCAAACTTTGGACTACCTCAGGGAATTACTCGAATTAAATGGTTTAGACGATAAAATTATTAAGGAATACATTCGGCTTATTAGTATTTGCATGAATCAAAATTGTTGTCAGTACAATGGTGAATATTTTCAACAACATTAGGGAACGGCAATGGGTAACTCCTTGTCACCTTTCATTGAAAATCTTTTTTATGAGTAAATTTGAGACAGAAGTAAAAGATAAATTCGAGTAGTTCCCTAGAGTTTGGTTCAGGTATGTGGACGACATCTTTGCGGTATTTGATACAAAAGCAATTAGTTTAGATAATTTTGTTGCCAAATTAAATAACCGTTTCCCTACCATAAAAATTTACATATGAAGTGGAACACAATGAACAGCTACCATTTTTAGATGTATTAGTTATTAGAAATACTGAAAATAAGTTAGAGTTTGATGCAGTGGCGGTGCGTGATATTTCAGTTAGCCATATCTTGAAAACGACGCATGGGACCCACTTCACTTTTTAGGTGATGACTATACACCTCTTACAGAAAGGATTTATAGTGAAAAAACCGTCAGCAAAGTTTGCGAAAAAATTTCAAAAACACTGGAGCACTCCCTGGGTTCTCAGTAACGCTCTGTGGAATATTTGCAGTATATATTTTTTTCATAATCTAGAAACAAATATATGGAGACGTTTTTCGATTTGTTACAAAATATTTTTGTTTCAAAAAGTTGTGGCCATTTTAATTTTGGGAAACAAAATGTTCCTATAAAATTAAAATTAAAATGGCCATAACTGGTTTGATGTATATAGGAAAGAAACCGCGACTCTTAGATATATTCCCAATGATTCACACCACCCTTTTCAACATAAAATGGCAAGTTTTAATTATCTAATTCACCGTTTGTTAAATTTCCCCCTCAGTAAAGAGAGGTTTGAACATGAGAAACAATTAATTAAAAATATAGCTATATATATAGTCAGAGAGCTAAGAGAGCTTGTCAATTTCATCTGTAAAAAAGTTTCCTGGAACCTGTTTTTATTAAGAAACTTGGCTACCCAAATCTCGCAGACATCTCTACTCACAGCTTACTATGGTTTAATACATTCAGTTATATAATATGCATTGTTTGTTTGGGGCCATTCACCACATTGCTCCTCTGTTTTTGCAATGCAGAGAAAAGCTGTAAGAATTATTGGCAACTTATTTTATAGAGATGACTGCAAAGAAATTTTCAAGGAATTAAAAATACTGACCTTACCCTCCCTATACACACTTCAATGTTTGCTACATATTAAAACTAATTTACACCTATACAAGCCTCGGAATCTAATTCATGAACATCTAACCCGAAACAGAAATAACATTGATGTGGAATACCTACGCCTAACAAAAACCAGAAATGGATCAAATTATTATTCAGTAAAACTTTTTAATGCATTACCCAGTGAGATCAGAAACTTAAATTTTGACCAGTACAAGCGATTATTTAAAAAAATTCTAACAGAAAACCCTCTATATGAAATTAATGATTTCTTTCTTTTGGATTTTAGTAACCTACAATAATTCTAAAACTTTCATTTCGACTAGTATTGATATTCGTTATTGTATATATTTTTATTTTGTACTTTGTGTTATTTGTATTTTATTTTTTGTATTCTTGTTATTTTTATTTATAAAATTGTACAATTTGACCTGTGTAAACACTACTAAGTGTATAACACCAATAAATTATTATTATTATTATTATTATTTCGCCGACTTTATAGTCACACTTCTCAGCGTAAACGTTGGGAAACATTCACCCATTCCTGCTGCAGACAGTGATGGCTTGATATCTCATCCCCGCTTCCAGCAGAAATTAGGCTCAGGCGAGGGGAGGAAATTCATCCTATCCCAAAACCTTTCTTACAATGTGGCAAGTTTGTAACAATATTGCCTTCTGGCCATTTCTAATGACATTAAAAGATAGTCCTAATGCCGCGATGTTCTTGGCGAATCTCGTCGTCATCACTCCCTCTGCCGATATTACTAGGGCGTACGTCTCCACTTTCTCCATAGGCGCTTCAGCTCGATTGACAAATTTTCGTATTTCGCGATCTTCTCCCGTTCAGTCTTCTGAATGTTGTGGGTAAGTGGCACAGCGATGTCTATGATGATCCCTCTTCGTTGTTCCTTGTTGATCAGCACAATATCTGGTCGGTTGAAGTCCACTGTTCGATCGGTGATGATTAGCCTATCCCAGTACATCACGGCAACTTCCGATTCCAGCACAGCTTCCGGGATATATTTGTAGTATGGCGGAGCCGTCGCTAACAGGCCATATTTGAGCGCCAATTGTTGGTGAACCATCTTCGCAAGTTGGTTGTGCCTGCCGAGATATGCTGACTCTGATAGCGCGGGACACCCTCCTATTATGTGTTCTATAGTTTCGCCTGCAGATCCACATTTTCTACATAGGTCTTCGACGTCGTCTCTCAGGATATTCTTCTGGTAATTTCTTGTTTTTATAACCCTGTCCTGAATGGCAGTCAAGAAGCCTTCGGTCTCGGGGTACAGATAGCCGTCGGTAAGCCATTTTAATGAATTTTCTTTGTCGATGTGGTCTGGCTGTAGCATTTTTGGAAAACGGCCCTGCAAAGCATATTCCATCCACTGGGTCCGGAGCTCCTCTTCTGTTGGTACGTCGACCGGGATAAGTTCACATCCGAGGCTCAAAGGCGTGTAACCAGCGTCCCTCTCTTGCTACTGCTGTTATTAGCGGGTCCCTGTTCGTTAGCAGTTTTCTTCTTAAGGAAGCTTCTTGATTAAGGCACTGATTTCTGATGTTCAATAGACCTCTCCCACCTCGTCTTCGCGGCAGGTAGAGTCTGATTACGGAAGAGTTAGTGTGTAAGTGCCTGAACTTGGTCAGGAGCCGCCTGGTAAGTCGGTCGAGCTCATCAAGATCAGTAACGGACCACTGGACGATTCCGAAAGAGTATGTCAGCACTGGGACAGCCCACGAGTTGATGGCTTTGATAAGATTGCCTCCAGATAAAAGCGTATTCAGCAACTTTGTCACGCGGCTCTTGTATTTCTCTTGGAATTCTTTCTTCAGTTGTGTGTGGTTGATCCTGCCGTCTTGACACACTTCCAAGTAACGGTATTGCTCTTCCGGTGGTAGTTGATGGATGTCGGCATATACCTCTGGATTGTTATGAGGTGCTCCCTTCATAATACTCAATGTGGCGCACTTATCCAGGCCAAAGGACATTTTGATGTCGTCTCTGAAGGTCCTAGTAGTTCCAATGAGGGCCTGGAGATTTGCCTTGGTCCCATTGAATAGTTTCAGATCGTCCATGTAGAGCAGGTGAGTGAGTGTTGCTCGGCTTCTCATGTTGATCTTGTACCCAGCTGTTGTTTTATTGAGTAGTGTAGATAATGGATTGAGTGTCAAGCAGAACCAAACCGGCGAGAGTGAATCACCTTGGAAGATTCCATTATTATTATTATTATTATTATTATTATTATTATTATTAATAAGGAAGCATAAATTTAAGAGAACTCTGTACAATTCCACGACTTTTCGTAGAGATACTGACAATTCGAAATTTTTCGTTTTTGTTCGCTACCATATGAACCTAAATTCACCCGCGGACTAGATACAATTTCTATAAATATTAATATCAATTTGGTTTGTAATTCTAAAACAAAGTACAAACGCTTTTGGGTAACCCCAAAGACAAAATCGACAATAACGAAAATTCAGGAATGTACGAAATAAGTTGTAAAGATTGTAAGCAAAAGTATATTGGGCAAACAAAAAAGATCTATATTGACTAGATTTAAAGAACACATGGCTCATTTGAAATATGGCAGAACAGAAAACCCACCGGTCCACTGTTTGCTCTGATAAACAAAGACAGTTACGGTGCAGCGAACCGTGGCAACAAATTTGGTATAAATAGTGCAAGTGTATAGGCTAGACTTTAGTTTTAATCTTCTCCTGTGGATGCCAACTTGGTTGGCGAAACGCGCGCCGAGAAAAGTGTAGTAGTTCGGTGTTTCGTGGAAAACGTCCAATTTTTTTTTACATTATTCCATCTCGCAAAATTTCAGATTTTATCGGACGCCACTGAGATATACAGCATCCGATTACTTCTCTTTTTGCCCTTCCCCGGAGCTTTACGAGCGATTACCCCCGATAACGGCCAATAAACTGCACTCGGGAATCTGGGTGAACGCGTCACCCGACACGGATCTCATTATTCTCCGGGTTACTCCTCACCTATTCGTTACGGTTTTTTTAAATTGTTTCTAGTCGGGCATTAACGGTGTCTACATCGCAGCAGCGTCGCCGGCGTCGTCTCCAACAGCAGACTCAGCGGGGTTTCGCAAGATTAAACGCAAACACCGTTGCTCCCGGGTGAAAATAATGTTATTAACCACAATTACACAGGTCTACAAAAAAAAATTTGCTCCAGGAACTAAACCTATCAAATCCGAAGTATTTTTTTTGTGCTGAAACCGAATTTTTAACTTTCTACCGCGTAAATTCTCAGTAAATCCCGGTTTTTGGTTGTCAAAATACGTTTTTATGCGAAATATTTTGTTTTTAAAATAACATAGTCCAGTCTGTGAGCTGGGGAATTAAGCCAACTAGATTAAATTTCCGCAAAAGTGACCCAATTTTCCAGTTTTCCCGGCCATGGCATGCATTTTCCGGGAAAATGACATCGGATTCATGATCAGCGACCCAAAAAACCCCTAGAACCTACATTCGATGTCAATTGTCATTTTTTTCAAAAATTAAATACCACTCTAAAAATGAGGGTGTGTTTTATAATATAGGGGTGGTCTGAGGGGGAACATGATGCAAAAATAATTTTTTGAATTCGAGTAGCTGCACCAAACTTAGTTAGTCTCCCGGCTCACAGACTGGACTATTAATTAAATTTATCATTTCTTAACCAGAATATGAAGTATTTTTATGGGCTGAATACGATTACGTTATCAAAATTTGTGCTAGAGCCTTCCATTTTCCTTAAAATGAGAATTTAGGGTGAAAACAGCCCAAAAATGGGAGAATTTGTGTTTTGCAAGAACATATGACCAGACATATCATTTCCGAAGTATGTTTAGGACCATTTCTTCTCTGCTTAATTCCCTGTAAATTCATACTACTTCGGAAGTATTTACTGGATCGTAAGGATTCCGACTTTCTTATCTATGTTGTACTTTCTGATCAAGGCCCGAAGTAGCTGGTTCCAGGAAACTTGCAATAGAAAGTTGATTGGCAAATCAACCTTTTAAAGTAATTTTTAGGTCATAATCATGAGATCTAGATCAAATTTTGACAAAGGAAAGGAAGGTATTCAGCGCGTAAAAATACTTTGGAAATGACATGTCTGGTCATATGTTCTTGAAAACCACAAAGTCTTCCATTTTTAGGCTGTTTTTCACCCTAAATTCTCATTTTATAGGAAATGGAAGGGTCTAGCACAGATACTTCTGAAATGACATGTGTGGTTAAGAAATCTGATTAATGTTAAAAAAAATATTTCGCATAAAAACTTATTGTATTTTGACAACAAAATAAACGAGATTTACTGAGAATCTACGTGGTAGAATGAACGGAAGAGTTAAAAATTCGGTTTCAGCACAAAAAACTACATCGGATTTGATAGGTTTAGTTCCTGGAGCAGATTTTTCTGTAGACATTTTGCGGCAAATATCAGGCAGTGCTTCCTGACGCATGATTTCTAGGACGCTGGATAGGCAGAAGAGTAGAGCCCGTAGATTAATAATATATTCCAGGACCGTTCTTAACGCAACTGGCGTATTGTATAATGAGCCATCCAAAAAAAGACGTCGTCCAATCTAGCTATGAACGAGAGAAATACAAATAGCGGTTATGTTGAAGTTTGAAACGAAAGGTTGTTGTCAAACGTTTTCAAATGACTGTCACAATTGTAAAATAAATAATGGCTGTCACATAATGTGACAGCCTTAAATTTAAAATTAAGAATAGAAATACGTCTTTCTTTGTTCGGCCAACTTTTATCACGTATTTTTTTAGTATTAGTTAACCTGCGCTGATCGATCCATCATTCGTGTGCATGAACCGTCGAATAAGTTTGTTGGGACGGTGTCCGTTACATGTTACGGTGGAGCGTTGGATATACAATTTTGCAGAACTGACCTTTAATGGCAGTGAAATGCGTGTGTGACAGTGTACTGCCGTGGCATGTAAAAACAGATGTTTTTCAGCACGTTGCTACAGACAAACATAAAGCTCGTGTAAGTGGTCGTGTGAGTGCGCGAGACAGACAAAGACAATTTAACTTGGATTTTGTCAAAATGACGGAAGCGTGTAATATTCTATTCGCAAAATTAGATCATTCCGAGTTCAATTCAAGTTATCCAGAACGCTGTGAGAAGAAAGTACGCGAAGTTAGTTTACCTGCAGAAACAACTATTAGACGATTTTACATAGCACCACTGTGTGAGAATATAAAAAATATATTGTACATGGAATTGCACGATAAACCTATATGGCTTAGCGTTGACGAAATAGGCGTCAGAATTTAAGATGCCAGCGCCAGTGCGGAAAAATTGCGAACTAATTATTGGGCCATTAGCCGTTTGTTTTTACATTGCTTTTAATGTGTTTTATATTCAAGTTGCCCTTTAATTTGTTATTTATGTGTAGTATTTGATTGTTTACTGCCTTAAAACACCTTTTGTGATCAAAGTTTATTGTTTACAAGTTGTTGGCATAATTGTAGTGGTTTTCTTTTGATTTTTAGAATGATAGAAGATACCTATGGAAGATACATTTTTTAGGTTAGATCGGTTTATTTTGAAAAATTTGAAAAAAATGCTTCAAGGTATACATGTGTTGTTTTACAAAATTGAGTCCGACACACGTTTAAGGTTTAAAGATGGGGGGAGACACCCCATAAGGGACCCCATATCCTAGTAACTTTATAATTAAAGCTATTAAGCTCCAATAACCGCATACCTCCAACTTTTAAACCCCCCTGACCTTATAACACAAGTTTTCAATACCTCGTAACCCCATAACTTGAAATTTTAAACCCCATAACCCCATAACCTCAACTTTTTATAACCCCCACATACACAAAAATCAATTTTTCAAGCCCGACAACTCTAAAACTAAAGCTCTTATGCCCCAATATCTATATAATCTAAGTTTTTAATCCCCATGACCCCATAACTTGAACTTTCACATCCTCATAACCCCATAACCTCAACTCTCCATAATAACTCTCCAATATCTCCAATAGAGATATTGGGACATAAGAGCTTTAGTTTTAGGGTTGTCGGGTTCGAAAAGTTGAGTTTTGCGTACATGAGGGTCTAAAAGTTGAGGTTATAGGGGTGTACAAGTTCAAGTTGTGGGGTCATGGGGATTAAAAACTTAGATTATATAGATATTGGGCATAAGAGCTTCAGTTTTAGAGTGATCGGGCTCGAAAAATTGATTTTTGCGTAGATGGGGGTCTAAAAGTTGAGGTTATGGGATTATGGAGGTTCGACAGTTTGAGTTATGGGGTCATGTGGATTGAAAGCTTAAATTATAGAGATATTGGGCATAAGAGCTTCAGTTTTAGAGTGATCGGGCTCGAAAAATTGATTTTTGCGTAGATGGGGGTCTAAAAGTTGAGGTTGTGGGGTTATGGGGTTATAAAATTTCAAGTTATGGGGTGACGGGGTTTTGACAACTTATGTTATAAGGTCAGGGGGGGGTTTAAAAAGTTGGAGGTATGCGGTTATTGGTGCTTAAAAGCTTTCATTGTAAAGTTACTGGGATATGGGGTCCCTTATGGGGCGTCTCCCCCCTCTCTTTAAACCTCAAACGTGTGTCGGACCAATTTTTGATGATTTTCATCAATCAACAGATATTACATAGTTTAAACAAGCTGTTTTCTCGATTTTGTGCGATTTTGATGCTTTTTTGAGGTTAGGCAAGATCTGTGACCATATGGAGCAAATCTGGCTATGGGATCGTGTTCAGCAAACCCAAAAATACAAGGGAATACATAATTCTGGGCATGATTTTCACCGACCAACAGATTTTTACATCGTTTATGCTCATTTGTCGATTTTCAGGGTTTTTAATGCTTTTTTAGAGGTTAAAAAAATTGTTTAATTTATTAATTTGCTCCATATCGTCCCAGACGATATGGACCAAATCTGATGGCGAGATCGTGTTCAGCAGCCAAAAATACATGGGAATATACATGTGGCACCTCTTGGACAGATAACTTTTTTTTGTGTGCCTGTGTAATTGATGGAAACTCAACTGGCAGTACGGACACGTGATAGCATCGGTTACCGTGTGTATGCAAGTTTGATGTCTTGTGATTATGGTTCCTTTGCCGATTAGTTAGGCTACAACAATTACCATCGCATGTATGTATAAGGTAAGACCTGTTTAACATTTCGGAACGCACTAATAGTGATATCCTGGAGTCGGCCCTGGTAAAATACGGATCTATTATTTACCTCTGAGCTTGATAGAAGAGGTACAACAATTGAATGGCCAACGCGTTCCCCGGCTCTAAATACCTTACACTTTTTCTTGGGGGTATTTAAAATATAAAGTATCTGTCAATCGACCAAATGACATTGGAAACAGAAAATATCAAATGAAATCTGGTCCGTTCCTGAAGACTTCCTAGTAAATGTTACTGAAGAGTTTTTGAGAACGGTTTGGGCCCGAGAATATACACCACCGAGAAGCGACAATGCCGACGGTCCCTTTGATGTTTTATGGCTCGATCGACATGACGTAAACACAAACAAGTACCCTGAGAGAAGTTTGTTTTGACAGATGTACACTGAAAGAACTGTACGTATGTCTGTACACTAAATGCTTTAAAAAAATGTAGAAAAAATAAAATTATAAATATTTTTAATAATATAGGGCTGTAGTTAGGACCGATTTTTAGGACGTACAAGTCAAGCCTTGGGTAGGGCAAAATATTTTTTTCTACAATGAAAATCATACCACCGTATACAATTCCAAGATGGCAACTGACAACAACACAACCTAGTTGGCGCATGCGCATACAAAAACGGTCAACGCGGGAAGCTTTGCTGTCGCTTCTCGGTGGTTTCTCGGGTTTGGGCATTGCTTAGCGGAAAATGGATATCACTTTCAACAATTCATGCATTAACTATTGCTTCGTTGTTTCATTAAAAAATAAATAAATAAGTACCTAAGCAATTACATTCTTTGACAAAAATTAACTTTAAACGCGTTTTTTCGCAAAAACTTCGTATTGTAACAATATCATATTTTTAGTGTACAGTAAATAGAAAAAACTGCTCTATCAGATATTCAGAGAAAACCCACGGGTTATCAGTTAAAAAAATTAAGTTGGTCTCCATAACAACGAAGCGCGAAAGAACAAAATTATTTCATGTTGACAGAAACATGGGAAAGGAACTGACATTTTTTCATGAACAAGGTTATTAGAAAGTTAAAGACATTATACGCAACTTTATTGTCATGTGCTGTATGAATGGAAATAGTATCTGAGGGGACAGACGGGCGAAAACTGGAGGGTTGAAAAACATAGTATTTGAAAACAACGATATAGTATTTATTGAATAAAATAAAAAAATATATAAATCTCCAACAAAAACAAGACAAAGCAATACTTGGTATACATTTAACAAATCTTACATTATAGTTAAAGACGATAAATAATTCTTTTGAATCTACACTATATCCATAGATGCCTACACTATATCCATTTATATAATGCATAGAAAAAAATATAGATGACGTCATAACTTTTTGAGTGTGAAAGTGGCCAAAAAAAATCAAAACCCCTGTCGAAGAATTGCAATTCATATATAGCTTTTTAAGAAATTTTTCCGCAAAAAATCAGTGTCGATTTTGACCACTTTGTCCACTACTTTACGAAAGCTCTCTATTCCTTGTGGTTATTTCATCAAAACACACAGTGTTTTTTAAACTTTTTCCACTTATCCACGTCTATATTTTGACAGAGAATAATTCCTTCTATATTGTTTAGGTCGCGTAAAAATAATAAAACAGTTAGCTACATATTTAAAAAAATACATAACATACAGAGTTTATCCGGAAAGTAATGTCAGTGAGCTTTGAAAAATGGTTTTTATTGGTTCTATGTGTACAAATCTTTAGAAACTTTCAAAATACATTCCTCCTGCGTCCACACATCGGTTCCAGCGGGTCTTCCACGCATCAAAAGCCGCACGGTAGTTGTTTTCCGGAATCGCCTTTAAAGCGTCGGTGCAAACCTTCCGAATATTTTCTACCGACCCAAAATGCTATCCTTTCATTGGGGTTTTGAGGCGCGGAAACAGAAAAAAGTCTGGGGGGGGCACATCGGGGCTGTAGAGAGGCTGGGGAACAACGGTGATGCCTGCCTTGACGAGGTAATCGGCCATGAGGAAACAGGTGTGCGAAGGCGCATTGTCTTGGTGAAGCTTCCAGGATTTTGAGATGTCTGGGCGGACGCGATTCACCCTGCGCTTCAGCCGCTTCAGCACCTCGACGTAAAACTTTCCGGTTACGGTTGTCCCCTGCGGAATGAACTCATGATGGACCAATCCCCGGCAATCAAAAAAGACAATCAGCATTGTCTTGATTGAGAGGAGTTCGACGTGTGCCATTCCGCACTTTGCCTCTTCGTCTCCGGATTGTATTCAAAGACCCAACTTTCGTCCCCGGTAATGACGTCATCAAGGAAAGCGGGGTTGTCTTCGCAGGTGTCCAAAAGTTCTTGGCAGGTTTCGACGCGCCTCGCTTTTTGATCCTCCGTTAGCACTTTTGGCACGAGCTTCGCGCACACCTTCCTCATTCCTAAAGACTCCGACACCCATTTCGTGAACAATGGTTTTCGTAATGTCTAATGTTTCGGAAATTAAACGGACACTTAGACGACGGTCAGTGATCAACAAGTCACGCACACGTTTCACATTGTCGTCGGAACTGGAGGTTGATGGCCGTCCAGCGCGATTCTCGTCGTTGACATCTTCCCGACCTTCTGCGAAGGCCTTGTGCCACCGGAAAATTTGCCTGTCCGAAAGATAATCGACGCCGAAAGCCTTCTTCAACATTGGAATGGTTTCCAAAGCACTCTTCTCCAGTTTCACACAAAACTTGATCGCCATCCGTTGCTCGAGCGAACGTTGAATTTTTCTTGCACCGGGTCACTGTAACGACTCTCAAAGAACGAGTGATGCGACCGCTACAACGACCGGTAGCCAACTGACGCTTGTTGGATCTTGTTTCCAGATCCCCCACCACAATCCCATCACGTAAAGCGCGGGCTGGCGCGTACAGTCTCGGGAAAAAAATTTCACTGACATTACTTTCCGGACAAACCCTGTACGTATTCCATTAACAAAAATCACTTAACAAAAAAGCACATACTCGCATCAGCATGTCATGTTTGAAATATATTTTTAATTTAGATCTTACTAATTTTTATGTTTTAGTTACGAAAAAATTAAAAACAAATGACCAAGCTACCTGCATACAAAAAATATACCTAATTTTATCACTTACTCTAGCGTGGTCACTATGTGATTAGTAGCACAGTAATGTTGGCCATAACGCCATGGCGGTTTTTGCTTTCATTGCAACAGCTTGCCACAAAAGCTGAAGTTGTTTTAGGGGTTACACCTCTGTAGAATTTTCAAAAAATCGATTTTTTTTGGCTTAAAACATATTTTGAATCCTCTAAAATATGAGGCGAAAAGTTTTATACATGAAAACAATTTTTTGTTTGAAATTTCGCGCTTTTCCCAAAGCGTTTCAAACGCCTCTAATGTGACTCATACCTGCGACGGCATACCATCTCGAAAGGTACTATATAACGTCTTACCTACTGATTTCTAACTTCTGTAATGCACTACTAGATGTCGTTAGAAACTATGTTTACTCAATTTTAAAAAAAATCATGTGAAAGTACGTTGGTGTAGGCCTGAAGAGAATGAAGTGGTGGTAGAAGAATGAAGGGACGAAGATTGGTATGAAGAGCATTTTACAAATTATGAAAATTCTGGAGATGGATATCGGTGTGTAGTAATACAATTGTTACTTGGTAGCCGATGCTACGTGCATCAAATACATCAGGGCATTCTTTGATCGATGCGGCAAAAGAGGCACGCTCCAGCATTAAATCATCGAGAAAAGGAGACGAGGAGAATTACATGAACGTGGAAGGGCAGCTTTATGGTCACGGGATCGCATATTAACAGTAAAAAAATTTAATCAGTCGAATTTCTTATTTTTTCATGTCGACAAGTCATTTTAAAACTTTAAAGGCTTTTTCTCAAAACACAAATATTTTTTAATGAAAAATTTTTTCTGGGCAATTAAATAGCAACATATGGTAATTCGTCTGAACGCCAAACTCCGATAATTCGAGTGCAGCAACACCTGCTGTGACCATATCTGCTCTGTGAAAATTTGTCGGACAGTGGCATCTAGCGGGTGGTACCAGAGGTGGCAATCTGAGCCATCTGCTGAACCTGTCAGTGGGTTCGAGTCCCGCCTAATAGACTTGGCAACTCTATTAGGACATGGGTGTTACTGTGTGAATGTATCGGGGGTTAAGTGGAAGAGCGCCGAGGGTCACCTCGCGAGGGCGAACTTCGCCCCCGTAAAAATCAGGCACAAAAAAAACATGCCTAATAACATATTTAAGCAGTTTTTTTCTATTACCTTTCCTTCTATTAAAAAAAAAAGGTCTTTTTTAGGCCGTTACACTGGTGTAACCTCTTGACTACGAGGGTCAGTTTAGAAATAAGTTTCCCCATCTTGGTTCTCCCAATTAACGCCATCTACCATGCTTCTGGGGTACTAAAACATTTATCAGGTCGTGTTGGTACTTCTCTTAGAGCTTAGTGGGGTTACGATGTCATAGCTGACATCGACATTAAGTTGTTCTACGGACATTAAGAATGGACTGGCGATTGACGACTGCGCATCCAAACTCCAGTAGAAAGAAAGGGAAAACCTGGGCGACATATTTTTTCTCTCTCTAACGCTCTATGATTGGTAGTTGACTAAAGGCCGTTTCCCACCCGTCAGTACCGTATCTTGAAAAATACCATACCCGCCGGCAAAATGCCAAGTTTATGTTGTGTGTGTCCAAGTGCTAAACAATCACAGGAAAATATACATTATCATCGGGAAGATATTACTGCACTGTAATATATCTGCGGCTACGTTGGAAAAAACTCTGGAAAGTTATATTATTTATAGCCTTAAAAATCACTTCATTAACTTGATTTTCTTGATGCGGCTGGCCACTAAATAAAACAACTATTACAATAATATTATACTTTTATTATACAATTATTTTATGTTATTAAAATACATTTATCTTTATTTAATTTTAATTTATATTTCTGTAATGAATTAATTTAATTTGAATAAATTATACAATATTTTATACTTTTTGACCCCTTATATATAAATCTAATTTTCAATGTGACAAGCAGAATAACAATTAAAGTATATGAACCAGTCTAAAATAAACAAAGATTAAAATATTGATCAAAGAATCGTGCCGCTTCTTTTTTCTCAATTGTTTATCACTTATAAAGTATTAAACTTTACAGGTTATTTGCTGCATTAGAAAGTTAGCGACTTATATGTAAAGTGAAGTAATTATTTACAAGAGACTAAAATATTGTATTCGTCCATGCATAGTTATATTTCTATTGAAAACCTTTAATACAATCAATATTACTCATCTGTACTCTTATTTTAAACTCATTTAAACGCTTCACCTTCGTGTTTTCAAAATTTAGAATTTTTGAACGGGGCCCCGATACCCCAGAGCCGTTACTGCTAGTAAACAAAGACAGAGATGTCGCCCAGGTTTCCCTCTCTTTCTACTAGAGTTGTCAACGCGCAGCTCAGACAGCCAGTCTATTCTTAATGTCGATGATAGCTGACAGTACTTGTCTCGTAAACATAAAAACACATTGTTAAGCGTGTCCAATTGTGAATTATGCGCAGTTATCCGTTTTTTAATCTCCAAAGGTGAATGTGCAGTTAAAAAACTTTACTCGCGTATCGTAGCAGGTGATGAGACGTGAGAAGTTCTTTTGTTTCACGTCCCGATTCCGCTCAAAAGACACAAGATTTACTCGCCAAATTCAAGTGGAAAGTTTTTGATCATCCGTCATATTAGCCTGAACTTGCACCAAGTGATTTCTATTTATTTCCTCAACTGAAAGCCTCACCTGTCTGGTGAGCGATTTACGAGGGACGAGGAAGTGTTTTCACTTCCTCGTTCACCCGCTAATATAGTTATTCACCCACGTTTTCGTGGCTGAATAACTGTCTGACGCAGAAAGGTACATCGTGATATGCCATCGGATTAAAAAAATTGTATTCTCGGTATAAAAAAATGTATTGAAAAAAAATGGCGACTATGTAAAAAAATAAGTCATAACATGTTTTCAAGTTCTTAAATACATTTTCCAATTTTTATAAAAACAGGGAAACTTATTTCTGGACTGGTTCTTGTATTATATTCTCCTGTATATGAAAAATACATAGGAATATTAATTACTCAAAATATATTGAATACACTCTCCTAGAAACGACTTTAGCGAATGACATAGGAACACGGACCTTTTTTTATAACAAATATCTCCCACTCCCCCACCCTCAGTATATTAAAAGAAATATCAACTTCTGCCATATAATTTTTTTTTAATCTCGGTTTTACCATAAGTGCAACCAATTATTTTCTCCTTTTCAATCCAATGCATGACCATTTCATTTCACTATTTTTCCTAAATAGCTCCATACAGATACTGTGATATCATTAGAAGGTACCATTACTAGAAAGCTATCAGTATCAGTACTTTTTGCGTGGCACAAACTTTACCTCACTTATGAAACAGATCAACTTAGATTACTTCACTTTTAAACTACCAAATCATTATGTCTACCAAATCTCTATCTACCAAATTATCATGTTTCTATAACGAGTTGGTATAAGAATTTTCACAGGGATTATCAAATTGCAATTAAATGGTCATAAGATGCTGACGATTTTAAAACGTTATCTTCATAAAGGAAAAGGGAGGTGTACCGTGATCCTGGGTCACTCTGTATACAATTAACTTCAAAGAAAATATTTTTTGACTGATCTAAGCCCACTAAATTAATACCCATTTTGATATTCGCTTGCATCCAGCTTAAATTATCCATTTTAACTGAAAACGTTGCCACCACAGTAAAATTTTCACATTATTGGACTAGTGGTTGCTATTGGACTAGTGGTCTCTCTTGTGGTTCTTGCGACTCTTTCTCCTGAGATCCCGCTTGATCTTCCTCTGACCCTTGGTGATGTAATAAACGATGGATTTAGGCATCGCGCTCTTGGGCGGCACCTTCACCATATAGTTCTGGCCCAGGTGCAGGTACTTCAGGTTCTTCACGGGACTGAACATCGCAGGCGTGACGAACTTGAGCTCGTTGCTGTCCAAGTAGAGCACCTCCAACGCGGGCAACCTCGCGAAGGTGAACTTGTAGACGTTTCGTATACCGTTGTCGCTCAACATCAGAGTGCGGAGGGTCTTCGAGACCATCAGTGGCTTCTTCTTCGGCACAACGATCCTGTTCGAAGACAGAAGCAGTTTGGTGAGTTTCGGGGCTATTCTGTGCACCTTCGTGGGCACGTTGGTTATATTATTCCCCGACATGTCGATGGTGGCAAGGTTAGCAGGGAGTTGATTATTTGCACGGGGAATCTCCTCAGGTTCATGTGATCGGCGTACAGGGTGTCCGCTGATGCGACCAGCTTGAAGAATCTCGTGTAGTTGAGCGGCCTCGGATTGCCGGTCAAGGCTCTGGCGATGCCGCTGATGTCGACGCAGTTCACTTGGTTCGACCCCTGCGTTCCGGGCAGCCTCCAGGTGGAGACGTACAGGTAGGCTGTGTTCTTTTCGCTGCATGGTTGGCCGTAGAGGAAGGACGGGGTGGTGGAGGCCAGGAGGCTCACCAATCTGAAATAAGGGAAATACCATCGTTAGTTCTGACCTACAATTAGTCCAATCAATAGGTTTCCCAAAATTTTTTAATAGGAAACAAAAAATATGATCGTATAGTAAGACAAATTCTAAGAAAGCTAGAGTTTTTTTTCTTTGGCGTTTTAACGGCGAACTTAACCTAAAAAATTCGTAAAGTTGAAAATAAAAACGTTTTTTCGTAAATAAAAAAAACTAAAGCTCATAGAGAAAGAAGCTAAATGACAAAGTTGTAAGTACTAAAAGTATCTTTCGACTCCTTGAATTGAGCGTTCCTTTATATTCTCGACTAGTTTTACGCATGACTCAACAGATAAAAAAAATGTTTTAATTTACCAAAATAATACGGTGAAACTAGCGCCCTCTAGGAGCAACGTCAAAATAAGATTAAAATTCGTAATTCTCACACCAAAAAACATACAGCTACCAAGTTCCAGATTTAAATAAAGACATCCAAAAAAACGTCATCAACTCTGGCTATGAACAAGAGAGATGGAAATAGCCGTCATTCTAACCTTTTCGGTTATGTCAAACTTTTGACAAGTGATCGTCACAATTTATAAAATAAACAATGGCTGTTATATGATGTGATCGTTTTGACCAGTAAATAAGGTTATAAATTCGATTAAGAATAGAAATACGTCTTTTTTTTCTCGGCCAACTTTGATGACGTTTTTTTTTTTTGGATTTCTCTATACTATCAAAACTTTCTCAATTATTGAGAAATTTCAGAATAAAATTTAAACTTTGAACACGCTGTATCTCTTAAACCAGCGACATTGGTATAAGGCATGTTGAACTCAATCATAATATTTTGATGTCTAGTATCTCCAGTTTAGTGTTGTCCCATTCTTTCTGACTCACCCTGTACATCTTTCATATAATTGCTCTATCTTTTTGCAAAAAAAAAACGTTTTGAAACTTGCTACTTGCTGTAACTTTAGCCCACAGCAAGCCAAAGAAGAATGTTTTTTTCAAAATTGAAAAATATTGAAAATCGAAATCTATAAATCGATATATCGATTGTTCGAAAAAAAGTACTTTCTCGAAAATCGGCTCTGCTTGCTTCGATTCTCCTTCTTTTAGATTTATTGGTTTCTTGGGATTCACTGTCTTTTCTTCTTCCTCGAATAGAAAATTCAAAGATAAATTCTAATAAATATATGAAAATAAAACTTATTCGGCGAAATATCGTTATACTTTTAATTTTTTATTCTTTAATGTTATACACAATAACTGTCTAAACAACTTCTAACTACTTTTGCAATTACACAATAACATAGACCTGCAAGGATTTTTTTTTCGAACAATAAGAGATGTCACGTCATAGTTTTCAGAGAACCTAACCTAAAACTGCAAAAAAAGCCTTCACAGCTCGGCAACGAAACGAGATGGGTAAAATAGACTCGACTATAGTATTCAGTAAATCAAAACCTACAAAAAAATCGGTAGCAAAAATAAAAAAAAAACATTACTATAGACGGCGCAATTATTATTTTATTTAAATGATTTCACAAGCATTTCCAGAATCTATGTTCGGAAACAGTACAAAGAATTCAAAATTAAATAGCCTAATCCAAAGGATTTTGACCTGCTAAACACGATGCCGTTACTTGTTTTTTCTCCATGAAGTTACAATTATGAAAAAACATAACCTTAAAATTGATATGAAGCACGTCTTTTCTCATTTATTAGCTATAAGTAATATTAGGCATCATTGTCATAGTCCTTCTTAGTCCATTCATTACATTATTTTGTTTTTGAAAAAATTATTTAATAAAAATAATAATAAACATAACATTAAAATACATAAAACACTATTTTCGTACCTAATACTCAACTTTCAATCACTCAAAGAAATAATAAGTTTCATATTCAGTATTTAATATGATACTTATTATATCTTTGAGTCATTGAAATCTGAGCAAAGGTGTTTAAAAAAAATAATGCATTTGATTAAGATAGACAATGGCAGTGATACCTAATATTACCTAATAAATATGGTAATACTTGCTTCATATCAATTGTAAGGTTATATTTTTTCATAATTCTAACTTCGTGGAGAAAATAAAGTTATGGCATCGTGTTTAGCAGGTCAAAATCCTTTGGATTAGCCTATTTAATTTCGAATTCTTTGTACGTTACCGCAACATAGATTCTGGAAATTCTTGCGAAATCACTTAAATAAAATCCAAGGTCAGCAAGAAATAAACGAATTTTTGGTGCAAACTTTATTTCATGTTCAAGAATAATGCAAAAAGCACGGTTAGAATTTTTTTTATCTTTTTTTTTCAAAAATATAACTGATATAAGGTGGAAGTAATTTTAATTTTACAATAAATACGACAGCAGGATAGCAATGAGAGCAAAACGTTTAATGTTGCAAAACGTCAAATGAAACTTAACAAATACACATCAAATGAAACAAAAATAGAGAAAGAAAACTAAAATTACATTAACTATATTAGTATTCTGAAAACCCCACGTGTGGAAATAGAAGAAACAGTAAAAGTAACAAGTAAATAAACATTAGTGTTTTACACAAATAGAAATATTATTAAAGGAACTTCGAAGGGCGTCCTTTTTAAAGCAACTCGTCATCAATAATGTTTATTCTACGTCTCTGTGTGTCTTCCTTCGTTTTGGTTACGTAAACTAGTTCTTCTGAACATTTCTTTCTTGACGTTAACAAGAAACTGTGGGGAAATTTCATCCACGAACTGACGAATAGCTTGTTCTAAATATTGTGAAAAGGTCTAAGCATATAAATGTTTTCCTTTAAATTTCTCCACATAGCGATTTAAATTGCGGTTTAAAATATTTCAATTAAATGTTACTGTACTTTTAAGGAACATAACTTTGCATGTTTTTCAAACGTTATTACAAAATTATCGCCTCAAAAAGTGTGCCTTCTATGAGGTTTACCGTAATTATTTAGATACTTTTTGTATTATTCATGAACATAAAATAAAGTTTGCACCAAAAATTCATTTATTTCTTTCTAACTTCTGACCCTTTCATAATTGAGATATTTGTTGTCAACTTACATTGTTTTGAATAATAACTATATTTTTCCTGAAGAACAGTCTCCAGAAAATACGATTTTAATAATGAGCGATTTCGTTCGAATTGTATACGAAGGTAAGTTGAATAAATGTCAGGAACCGCTTTTTCACCATACTACACTTAAACTTCATACATATATATTATTTATTAATTATTAATTAGTAGTTATTATTTATTAATTAGTAATTATTATTATAAAATTTTCAGAGCATCAGTCTAAAAATATGCTTTATTCTCTGTAACTAATCCTATACCGAAATGGTCTCTTGGATAAATAAAATTTATTATTATTATTATTATTATTATTATTGGAGTTAATCTTTTACGCCAAGGAATAACGTTTCTTTATGGGGGTGTGGGTGAGGGTGTATCTAAATAAAATCAAAAAAAATTAAGAGGTGATTCTCCGATGAAAATTAAGGGGGTTTTCGGTATACAATTTTTTGAAAACACCCTCCCTAAAAAGTTACCCCCCTCCAAAGATTATAAAAAAAAATTGCTTTTCTTTTTTTATCTTCCCTGTACATTGCGCTAAAGAAACGAAAGTTGGTGAACAGTATCTGTTAATAAAGCTACACTTTCTGAAATTCTTTCACCCCTGTAGTATTTTTCTAAGGTGTTGAAATAATCAACCCCTAAGTTGTTTTTTCTTATGTTTTTTTCGACAAAAATTTTTACATTTAAAAAAGTATATACGAAAAGTCCCAATCATTTACTAACATTTTGGTCTCGTCAAGTTTTTTCGAAAAGTTAGAGATTAATGAGAAAACAAAGCAAAATGTATTTCAATGTATTTTCAAAAAGACAACCTACGAAGGTTGTTTAAGAAGTGATTAAATAAAGGTGTTGATCGCGGCCTATCTTCAAATTTATTGTTTTGAAATTATTTAACATTCGATTTATTACTTGGTTAGGTTAGTTTAAGTTGAGTTAGTTAATGTAAAAGTAACTAGAAGGGATAAGTGACGGATAAGTTGGGAAAAATTAGGATCAAATAACATTTTATTAAACAATAGTCATTACATAGAAAATGCATTGCAATACATTTACTTTGTTTTCTCATTAATCTCTAACTTTTCGAAAAAACTTGAAACTTTTTGAAAGAGATCAAAAAGTTAGTAAATGAATGGGACTTTTAGATATACTTTTTTATTTGTAGAAAGTTTTGTCGAAAAAAACAGTTACTAAATAGGTCAAAAAAAATTCTGTTTGAAACATATCACAATCGATAGTACTTGCTAAAAAAACTAACTTCCCCAAAATTTTTGATTTTTTAGCCACAAGGAGAGGAGTGGTGAGGGTGAGAAAATACAAATTTTCGTTTCGACTCTAAAATTTCAATTTTTCTCAATAAAAAAATTAAAAAAAAACTAAAAAAAGAAGGTTGCAATGGTTTTCGATGTGTTTTTTTTGCGTAGAATACGATAAAAGTATTTTCAAAACTATTGGGGGTAGTTTTCATCCTTATTTTGAGGATTGAAAGTTTAAAATCGAAATTTCGAAAAGTATGACACGATTTTTTTTCAATTCTTCTTTTTTATTTCTTTCTTTTTTTTTGTACTTTCGATTAATTTTTAATTCATAATGGGCGTCGACCAGGAACTGGCCCAAAAAACGGCCCAAAGATAAAAAACGTGGTTTTAGCGTATTTTCTCATCCTGTGAGATAGTAAATGGCAAGTGAATAATATATTCCCAGGTTTTTTGGGGTCGCTGATTACGAATCTAACGTAGAAAATTTCCCGTAGAATACGATGGTATTTTTTAAATTTAAAAATTTACCCATTTTTTAAAAGTTGACTACCATACTGGATCCGCCATTTTGTTTTTTGAAAATCTGACGTTAGATTCGTAATCAGCGACCCCAAAAACCTTGGAATATATTATTCACTTGCCATTTACTATTTCACAAGATGAGAAAATACGCTAAAACCACATTTTTTCACCTTTGGGTCGTTTTTTGGGCTAGTTCCTGGTCGACTCCCATTATGAATTAAAAATTAATCGAAAGTACAAAAAAAAAAACAAAAGAAATTAAAAAAAAAAATTAAAAAAATCGGGTCATACTTTTCGAAATTTCGATTTTAAATTTTCAATCGTCAAAATAAGGGTGAAAACTACCCCCAATAATTTTGAAAATATTTTTATCGTATTCTACGCAAAAAAACACATCGAAAACCATTGCAAACTTCTTTTTAATTTTTTTCATTTTCTTACCGAGAAAGATTGAAATTTTAGAGTCGAAACGAAATATTTTCGAATTGTATTTTCTCACCCTCACCATCCCTCTCCTTCTTGCTCAAAAAATCTAAAATTTTAGGAAAGTTAGTTTTTTAACAAGTACTATCGATTGTGATATGTTTCAAACAGAATTTTTTTGACCTCACTTAGTTGGCATGAAATGCCCCATACACCAAAGGACCCCGCAATAATCTTATGGAAATTGGGTTTCGGTCAAATCGTCTGAATTTTGGATATGTTTTAGGTTTCACCATCCCATGCAAAAGTCTCAATGGACACAAAGCTCGAAAATCAATACTTTGGCTGCTACGGGCCTTGAAAACTCCAAAGCTACACCACAGATTTATTTATTCGTGCAGCCTTTATAGATTTTTAAATAACTATTTTTTTCGATTTTAATGTCTAAGTTTATGTTTTTGAGGTTGCTAAATTCAAGTCCGATGTCGAATTGTCCAAATTGACACGTGACAGCTGTCAATTAGGTGTCAAAGTGCCTTAAAAAGTGCAAGTCTTATTTTTATGTTATGAGTTTATGCTGTTTAGGTAACTCAGTTCATGTATAATGTGAATACAATAATTCTACAATTGGCAGCTGTCAACAGGCTGTCAGCTAGCTGTCAAAGTGCAATAACAAAGTCCAAATCTTATTTTTTTGTTATGACTTTATGCTTTTTAGGTAACTCAGTTCATACATGATGTATATACAAATAATTCGACAATTGACAGTTGTCAACAGGCTGTCAAATAGCAGTTATAAAACAAAAATATTTTCTTAATAAAGTTTTTGTTATAACTTTGTTTTTTAGGTCGCTGAATTTAAATATGATGTTAGTTTTACGAAATTGAAAGTTGGCAGCTGTCAACTAGCTGTCAAATAACGATCGAAGAATAAAAAAATTAAATCAATTAATAAAAATTAATTTCAGCACCCTGAAAATCATTAAGTCATTACAAAAATTGAAGATATTTATTTTCTGATCGCTATTTGATAACTAGTCTGCTAACTGTCAATTTCGTAAAACTAACATCATATTTGAATTCAGCGACCTAAAAAAATAGAGTTATAACAAAAACTGAAGATTTTTGTTTTATAACTGCTATTTGACAGCCTGTTGACAGCTGCCAATTGTCGAATTATTGTATTCACATTATACATGAACTGAGTTATCTAAACAGCATAAACTCATAACATAAAAATAAGATTTGCACTTTTTTAAGGCACTTTGACAGCTAATTGACAGCTGTCACGTGTCAATTTGGACAATTCGACATCGGATTTGAATTTAGCAACCTCAAAAACATAAACTTAGACATTAAAATTGAAAAAATAAGTTATTTAAAAATCTATAAAGACTGCACGAATAAAGAAATCTGTGGTGGAGCTTTGGAGCTTTCAAGCTCCGTAGCAGCCAAAGTATTGATTTTCGAGCTTTGTGCCCATTAAGACTTTTGCATGGGATGACGAAACCTAAAACATATCCAAAATTCAGACGATTTGACCGAAACCCAATTTCCATAAGATTATTGCGGGGTCCTTTGTTTATTTAGCTTAATGTACAGGGAAGATAAAAAAAGAAAAACATTTTTTTTATAGAATTTTTGGAGGGGGTAACTTTTTAGGGGGAGGGGTGTTTTAAAAAAATTGTATACCGAAAACCCCCCTTACTTTTCATCGGAGAATCATCGCTTAAATTTTTTCGGTGTTATTTATATACACCCTGTAATATTTTTCTCTATGGTGGAAAATAAAAGTAGTTTACTCTTGGGTCGATTTCAAATTTTCGTACTCTACTCGTATATTATGAACTTTTTTTCTAGGTTTGATGGGCGCTATTTCAGTTTAAGACATGTACAAACAACTGACTTTTCTGGTCAAAAGAGTGTCTTAGATGCAAACACAAAAATGTTTGCCATATGGTGCAAACTTTATGGATGGCACTGTATATGAACCGCACTGTATACTCGGTGTTAGTGCCCTAGTAGAAACAATGTCATCGGCGGCATTTTTAGCCTTGCTTTTGATGATCTTGCATTTTTTGTAGAAGCACTAATGTATTAATATAAATAGCAGAGTGCTGATTTAGACGTTACGTATTTCCACATAACAGTAATTGGAATAATTACAAAAATAGACTTTATGTTGTTGAACTATTTGGGTGATGTCCAAATGAGACGGCAATGTTTACACTCGTGAAAAAAATCTAAGGCACCAGTTGAGGTTACGAGGTTATTTGATTAAAACACTGTTTTTAATTGTGAGCAAACGATAATTATTTGCAGTAGCAAAGTATCGGCCTCAAGACAACATTATCAATATTTGTCCTATTTTTAATGCATTATATCTATTGTAAAATTTAAGATGACATTAAAAAAACTAAATGTCAAGGTTGCAATTTAACTTGACAAACAAAAACACGGCATTGATTTTATTATGTTTGCTTACATAATAATGCGAGTGAATAATAAACGACAGCGTCAACTTTGTTAACCTGTTTCGGCCGAAAACGTCACTCACCGTACATCGCTCTTCAGTGTGTCATAACTAATACTATTTGCGACAGAAAAATTTGACAGGGGCATATTTTTTAAGTTTAAGACGTGCCCTTTCCGATGGTGTCCATGAAATTCCTCCAAAGAATTATTAATTATGAAAAAAAGCAGTTAAAAAACACGTTTTTTTGCACATTTTTTTAAATCAAATTTTCAAGGGGTTTCCGGTCTGCGATGGACCTGGAACCTCACTAACTGGTGGAATAAATGTTTGAACTTTAAGTATACGTGGTTTAAAGATCGATTTTTTCCCTTATACGTTCAAAATGGCGCCTGAACTGCAAAATTTTTGCGTAATAATTCAAGAATATATTATTGGAATATGATGCACTTTTACAAATGAATTCACTAGAATTTTTTCAAAAATTTTTTGAACAATTTTTTGGATTTTGCAAATGGTCAATTTTTGCAAAATCTAAAAAATCGCTTAAAAATATCAAATTACTATCTAAATTTGGAAATTTTTTTTCTCGAAAACAAATTTTTACAATAAATTGTCAAGAATAAAAAAGTTCTTAAAATCACTCAAAATCAATTTTTTAAATTTTGCAAAAATTGACATTTGCAAAATCCAAAAAGTGCTAAAAAAATTTGAAAAGATTCCAGTGCATTCTTTGGATGATTTTAAGAACTTTTTATTCTTGACAATTTTTTCTAAAAGTGCATGGGTGCAGGGAGTGGCGTTTTCGGCCGAAACGGGTTAAAAGAAGGTACTTCACGCTGAGTGGCTTATTAAAAGTTTTGGGAGGACTGTAAATGATAGGGAGCTGAAAATTTGTATCTGGGGGTTTTTAGTGATGCTCTACACATGTAAAATAATGGCGACTTTCTGACACTTCCGATTACATCAGAAGTAAACACTCACTTCGTTATTTTAAATAGCATTTTTTTGCCATATTTTGTTTCTACTCATTAATTGAAAGTAACTCTAATAACGGCTGTCTATCTCATAAATGGACGGTTTTCAAGACAAACTGATCGTCAAAATTAGAGTAACACTTTTTAGATTAGCACCATTTGCGTCCCATTCGAGTTAGAGACTTTTGACACTTTTTGAGACGTTTGAGACTTTTGAGACATGAACCATCGACTGAGCTAGCACCTACAACGCAGACCACAACGCAGACCACCCAACAAAACAGCACCTTTTTCCACTTTTATGAGCGGGAGCCTGTTTGGGTGGCTTACCTCTCAGGTGCTAACCCAGTCCAGGCTTCATGAGCCCAAGTCACAGTGAACACTTTCCGCGCGCACAAAGCATCTTTCGCGATTATCGATTCACACAAGTACAAAGGAAGGTTCCGCCTACCAAACAAGCCTTCTTTCAGGAATTTTAACCCACTCAAAAAAATTTGGAGGGAGTCAAAAAAAGAGAACGATGTAACGCAAAAGAGGATTTAAGAACACAGACGACTCGGGGTGGTCCGAAAAGAGTTCAAGCATCCTTAGGAAGGTTTTCAGAGTCCCCCCACGCATCAAGACCTGCTTATAACCCCTCACTGCGGCAAATTTTCAGGAGGGCGGGTTGGAGATAAAATATCACATTTGACGCTCAATCGGTCATTCACAATGGATCCCGTCAACTTCAAGAGCCTTCAAGTAATGCCATAACGTGAATTTGAGACAAATAGACATCCCACGTAGCCTTCTACAGGGGCAGAATCAGGGAGGTGAGTGGGAGGTAGGAGTAGGTGTGGCTTATAGGTGTACTTGGGTTGTCAAAGGGTGAAAGCGAGAACCAATTTATTAGGCAGAATTTAGATCAATGGATGCGCCCAACAGAGGTCAAACCATGCAAGACCCTAAGGGATCTATAGGAGAAAAATGGGACAGCGACCAAATACATAGAACTTATCGAGGAGGTCTTAATGTGTGCCGGGATGGAGTTTTTACCCGACAGCGTCCTTCTTAGTCAATCCTACAGGTACATGTGAGCGATCGACGGAATTGGGTTGTGCCGTCTCCGAGATTGTTGACGTAACCCGAGACCCTTACCCAGTAAATTATGCCCTCAAGAACCTACGACACCGACGAACGGCCGCATGGTCCCGATATGTTTATTTTTATTAGTTTAGTTTTTATGGAATAGACTTAAGTGAATATAAATGCTCGCAGATGTGAAGTCAGTCAGACGATAGACCGGGGTGGAGACACCTCGATATACGGATTGTACGAAAGTCGCCTGTGGATTTACTTAATAAAATATTTTTTTTTGAGAAAGATTATTTTTTTGATCTTAAATACATATATGTCTCTGAAATTGCAGTCAAAATCTTGCGAATTCAAATTTCGACATGGAGTTGCTTTTGGGGTGTGGACGGCGAACCATTTAAGTCACGGCGTAGCGCCTTCAGACATTCAAACCAACCCTATAGGCTATCGAAAATTAGAAACCGCAAGTCTCGAACTCGAATAGAACGCAAGTGGCGCTAATTTAAAAAAGTGTTACGCTAATTTTGACGAGCAGTTTATTTCAATTTTAAGAAAAAAACTTTACATTATAAACTCGTAGAAAAAAGAAATCATTACTTCCACATCCATGTTTTTCAAACTCGTTAAAAACATTACAAAACAAACAAACACAAACAAACGTTATATTCTTAAAAGTTTAATATTAAGCTATTGGAAATACTACATGGACGTGGAAGTAATAAATATTACAACGGCATGGTAAGAAGGCATGTGAGGCATTCAATCACCCGTATATTTGCCCACAAAGTATAAACAAACATCTGTTGTAAAAGATACCTCTTCTTTCGATGCAAAAAAAAAGTATAAACCATTTTACAAATCTAAAATCTTGACATTTCGGAACGTTTTGAACTAATTTGGACAATGAAAAACTGTGTAAAGGAAGTTTTAGTGACATTAATGTGAAAGCAATAGCTACATATACAGTATGCCCCCGGATCAAGTTTAAAAGAGGAAAATTACTTAGTCTCATGTTTTAATCATTGAGTTGAACAACTGATTATAAAATGAAATCAAAACTAAATCAGAATTTTTTATTCAAATAATGCTCCTCCTTTTTCTGCACAAATTTCAATTCGAGCTCTAAATTCGTTAAAACTATTTCTAATTTCCTCAATTGACAAGGACTCCACTGCATTTTGAATCCTTGTTTTTAATTGCTCTTCATCATTTTCTAGTGGTTCACGATAAACGATTTGCTTTAAACGTCCCCATAGATTGAAGTCCAATATTGTCAGATCCGGGCTTCTCGGCGGCCATAAAATGGGACCATCCCTTCCTATCCAGTGTTCATTAATTTCGGAATTGTAAACATTATCGTTCGATAACTTAATGGAAGTTCATCAAGTTTATCTGTTAAAAAATTTTGTAGCATCTCCAAACATGTACTACGATTTAAATTTTCTTTGAAAAAAATATGGACCAATAATGCCATTTGTATATGAAACCGCACATCACACATTAACTTTTTTGAAATATTGTCTTCGACAAGAAATAGTAAAGTGGGGATTTGTTTCAGTCCAATACCGGCAATGCTGAGAGGTTGCTGCCGTTTGTTGAAAATTCATCGGAGAACAAAATTCGCTTATGAAATCCTATGTCATTTAAAACTCTGTTGCCCATCTCCAAACAAAAATCCAAACGTTTGGCTTCATCACCCTCCTCTAACGTGTGCCTGAATTTTGGTTTAAATGGTAAAATCCGGTACTGCTTGAAAATTCTCTGTAAATGCGATTTACTTATTTCAGTTTCAATTGCCCTTCTTCTAAGTGATAATCTTCGAGCTTCACTCACGGAATGGAGGGCAAGAACTGAAGCAGCATCATCTTCATTCAACCCTTTTTTTGATTTTTTAATGTCTAAAACAGAGCCTGTTTCTAAGAACTTGGTCACCAACTTCTTCGCTCCGACATTAAAAATGCTAACTTCCGGGTATTTTTCGTTAAATTTATTAATAACAACACGATAGCACTCGTCCCCAGTTCCGTAGCATTGAATCAAATAAATTCTCTAGAGTCAACATTATAGCATATAAATAGTAGCAAAATGACGAAGATTCGATTTGAAGTTATACTGACTTATTAGTTTCAGCAGTTGTCAGTGATATCTTGCAATGAAATCCGCTTACTAGAATTTTTTTAAAGTCCAAATTATGAAGAAAAATGGTATTATCTCGAGAACGGTTTGAGTTATATAAAATTTTCGTTTTGGGGGATTGAAATCAAGCAGGTCAAATCATCAAGAGTGACTTTTTTTGAGAAATCAAAAACACAAAATTTCTTCCTCCTTTAAACTCGATCCGGGGACATACTGTACATATACTTTGTACAAAATAAAAACCGATGTTTATATTAATGTAAAAAGTATAATGCAATGTTTTATTGAATTTTAAATTTCGCGCTTGATATTCGTTGTTATACAAAAGGCAGCAGAAAAGGTTGCCGCATTGACATTATTTGTAAACAGTTTGAATTTATCTGAACCTTACATTGGCTTTCGAAGGGAACGAAAGAGCGGACTTTCTCGCAAAGAAAGGGGCTGAGGTTCCACTGATCGGGCCTGAACCCACCTGCGGTCTGGCCGGACAGCCAGGACAGCCAGGAGGGCCATAAAGGACCTATTAAGGGGTTAGACCCCTCTGAACTGCGAAAAATCAAGGCATTCTTTGGGAATTTTTTTCTGCTCTGCTAATAAAGCGATCAAAAATTAATTTTGGGACTTTATTAAGTACATAATGAGGTATATACAGATATTTTTTAGTTCAATAAAAAATACAAAATGGCGGCATAAATACACATCTAACACATACGCTTTTTTTGTTGACCATCGGTGGGCAACAAAGCAATTTTTTAATAGCTACTAGAAAAAACAAATTTGTTTTTCATTATCTACATGAGTTTTCCTAGAGCGGTTCACAAGATTATTGTAAAATATTGATTTTTCGCAAAATGCCAGCAGTTTGCAAAAAGAAAATAAAATTTTACGAAAAAATCCTATTTCAAAAAATCCTACCGAGAGGGTACAAATACTGTAGTATTGAATACAAGTGCTGTTAGTAACATTTATAATAATTTATATTTATATACAAAAACTACACTACACTTTTGGTAATCGAATTTGTGAGAAAATCTTTAGGTATTTTTTAAAAATTTCCAAACCGTGTGCCTTTTTCTGCTAATTTTGCCTCATTTATTGAACAATAAACAAACATAACGAATCCATCCACATTCTGGTCAAAATTATTTCTATATAGTGGCTAATTTTATAACAATCTGGCATCAGTGCGTTCTTAAACAAGTGTTTGATGACGTGCGTCGGTTTTTATTTTGTATGTAGGTGTAAGCTGGGAAAAAAATCGTAGAGTAAAAAGTATATTTGTTTAGCACACCTAATGAGCCTACTCGTATTATTAAAAAGTAATTTTTTTTATGTTATCACGTGTATTATTAAACCCGTATTGTTTCCTCGAATTGAATAGTTTTTAAAATATATAAAATTAATCACCTTGTTTATTAAAAAAGGTTTCAAAATTATATTGTTTTATACTACCGAAACAATAAATGTAGTAACAATGATTCGTTATCTTGTTCGTTAACAATGTAGTAATAAAACTGGCCAACAAAACTAATTTTTCAGAAATTTACTGGGACAAGAACAAATCTAGGAGAGTTTTTTGGGGTCGCTAAATCCGATTTTGAAGTCTGTTTTGTCCCATCTGGCCTGAGTTTCTTGTAAATTACATTTTTTGGGTAAAAATAGTTGTCAACACAAGAGCCGAGCTTAGGCAAAGAATAGGTGCAGCTGCAAACACGATTCGAAATCTGCAGCCGTCGTTTTTTGCAGTTCGAAGAAATTTTTTGAAAAGATGCCAGAAATGCATTGAGTGCAATGGTGGACATTTCGAAAAAATTGCTTCAACGATATTAAATGTTAGTTTTGTTTTCTACTACTGTTTTTTTTAATGTGCCTGTTAATTACTTAAAAATTACTTAAACGCAAATAAATATGTTTTATTTTTAAATGTCGAAATTTTACATTTTTCTCTAAATACTATGAATTTATTAGTAGTATAAAATTGTAAGTAATCTACTGTGACGGATACCTACTAGATTAATAGACTTAAAATTTTATGTAGGTTAGAGATTTATGTAGATTTTATGTATTAAGAGAATATAGCCATTCTGCAGTACTACAGTTAAGCTTAATTTTCTCAAAAACGGTGCGATTTAGCGTCATGGAACAGGTATACCATTTTTGCAGTAAATTGATGGCTCTTTCAAGAAAACTGTCAATATTGTCAAATTCGTGATAACAAAATAAATATAATGAGAATAAGAAGTGGTACAGGGGGTTGTTAACACCCTGTACGTTTCACGCCAGAAATGACATCATATTCATGTTAGGCTATTCCAAAAAACCCCCAATACCAATTTTACATGAAATAACTTAAAAATTGACAGAATTAACAGAAAAAAATGAAAGAAAATATTTTTCTTTCAAGGCCCATAACTTTTTAAGGAAGCACAATGGTACTAAGGTAAGTTGAGCTAAATCAGGTTATTTTGATCCAGTGAAGCTATTCCTGAAGTATTGCCCATTCATTACGGGACACCCTGTATACGAGGTGTGTAAATTAAGTTTTGAGACTGGCAACGTAGCGCCCGATTTAGCAACACTTCGGAGACGGGACCTGGAAGGGCGGTAGGTTAACAGTTCGAACAAAGTCATTTGTTTGTTCTTTGTAAATGTTTTCGTAAACCGTTTTTTTTCTAGTGCGTTTTAAAAATGCGTGACATTAATTTTGAGCAACAGTGTGCTATCAGGTTTTGCTTCAGACTTGGACACAGCGCAACGGACACTTTTTCAAAACTTCAACACGCCTACGGAGACAGTGTTTTTTAAGAGCCCAGGTTTTTCAGTGATTTAAGGCGTTCTCAGGCAGAGTCGATTGAAGATGAACCACGCAGCGGAAGGCCTTTATCTTCAAGAACCGATGAAAATGTCGATTGAATACGGGATCTTGTGCGTTCAGATCGTCGGTTAACAAGAAGAATGATCAGGGAAGAGTTAAATTTGAATCACACCACTGTTCATCAGATTTTGACTAACGAATTGGGGATGAGAAAAATCTGCGCAAAAATGGTTCCAAAAAACTTTTCGCAGGAACAAAAGGACATCAAGAGAGAAAGGTATCTTGACTTTTTGGAATCGATTGAAAATGATCCCCATTTTATGGAACGTGTCACGACTGGTGATGAGACTTGGGTGTTGAGACGACCCGGAAACCAAGCGCCAAAACATGGAATGGCACACTTCAAGCTCTCCAAGACCCAAAAAAACAAGAATAAGCAAGTCGAATATCAAATGCATGCTGATCTGTTTTCTTTATATAGCCCGGGAATGGTCCACAAAGAGTTTGTGCCTCCAGGCCCAATGAATTTTTAGCCAATAAAAACTTTCATGTGGATCATCAGCCTCCTTATTCGCTTGACTTGAGTCCTTGTGACTTTTTTCTCTTCCCGCGATTGAAGAATCACTTCAAGGAACGTCATTTTGGGACCATAGAAAACATTCAAACGGCTGTAACCGACCAGCTGAAGGCTATTCCAGTATATGAGTTCCAGCACTGCTATGAGGAATGGAAGAACCGTCTCCAGCGCTGTGCGGCTTCCCAAGGAAGTTATTTTGAGGGAGACAATACTGAATTGTAATTCAATTCGAATATAAACATTTCAAAAAAATTAGTCTCAATACTTAATTTACACACCTCGTATAAAAAGTTAAATCAATACAGATGGGTAAATACAATAGCTGCAAACAAGCAGGATAGCAAATTAACATAACATAGTGTCAGGCATCGTCAGAAAATAAATAAAGTATTTGTCTCTAACGTGGAGGAAAGCAAATTAAACTACCCAATAATATCCCAAACGAGCAGGCAAACTAACAACGAACAAAGTCAACCTAACCTAATATAACATCAGAAGTCGTCGGAAATTAAATTAAACTAATTGCTCCAAATGAGCAGAAAGCTCGTAGCAGGAAGCTAATAGGAGAAATTTTATTTTTAATAACAAAATTTATTGTTTTATCATGACAAAAAACTGAAGTCAGAAATACTTCCTAACGATTCTTTTTTTATCTGTTATAATTTTGGGGCCATTTTTTATACAAAAAAATCAATTTATGAGAAACCCAGGTTTGATGGACAAAACGGACTCCAAAATCGGAATTAGGGACCTAAAAAATTCTCCCTAGACCTATTTTTGTCCCAGTAAATTTCTGTTTTTTTTTTTTTGTTGACCAGTGCTATTGACGAGCAGTTTATTTCCCTTTCAAAAACCACTACATCCCCGTTATTCTAAGTTGGTATCGTATCGAGTTCGATACGATAGAAGTTTCACTCGATACGATACTAGTTTAGAATTCTAAGTTGCTATCGAGTTGCTATTTCCCTAGGGTATCGTCGGAAAATTACGATAGAACTATAAATTTCAAGAAAGGGAATGTGGATTTTATAACCAATAACAACAATTTTCCTTTCTGTGACTATTTCTATACCGAATGTGCAGAGGGAAACTTAAAACGTAAATCTAATAAGCGTCTCACTAACCACAATGTGTTATAAAAATAATAAACACAAAAATAATGAATTGTAAAGGGTTTGTGTTCATTTTCGTAAATTTTCTGGAACATGACTGAACCTTTATTGTAAGTTCTGTGCCCCAAATTCTCTTAGAAGCGATGGAACAAAATTCTGTAATCGCTACTGGAAAATTGGGCCACAGGGCCGAGATACATATGGGAAACTGTGGACTGAAGCAACACAAAAACTCAATGCTCTTGGATTTGGAGCCAAGACTTATAGCAGTGTATGAAAATAATTAGCTATAGTTACAAGAATTATCATACGAGATTATTTACAAATAATCAAATCACTTATCTTAATCTTCAAATAAACCTTACAAATGTGAACAAATGCAGAGGAATGAAAAGTCAACAAACAAACAAAAAATCGCTTTAAAAATTAAAATGTCTACGCTTGAAGCACCCCAAATTATTGCAGAACGATAAAGAAGGTTAGATGTTTAGATGATAGATATATCGTTTTGCTAAAACGATAGCTAGCTTGGAATCGAGATTTCGGTATCGAATGTCGAATGAAAGTCAAAAATACGATACGATACCAAGTTAGAATTCCAATGTAGGTATCGTATCGAATCAAACGATACGATAGCAAATTAGAATCCCGCCTCGGAATAGACGTTGAATACTTCCGAAAAAAAATCATTGCCGAACAAAACAATCCAAACAAAAAATCAATTATTATTTTTTGAATTACAGCGGCTCAAAATTGAGTCGAACTCATTGCCGAGCAGTTTACGCATTGCCAGCATTATTTTAGACACTGAAACATGTTTACTTGAAACGCGTGAAATGTGAAATTATCTCATACTTACACAAATATCGTCGCACAGAGGTAAACAGGAAAACCCATCTTATTTTCGAAATGAATACCGCGTTTGCATTCGGCCGACACGTAACTGTCCGATTTTCTAACTGTTTGCTTTTTTAATGCGCTGCCGCGCTCCCGATTTCGCGCCTCCGCGAGAGAACGCCGAAATTACCCGGTTATCTCGTCGACATTCGCGTTATTTGCATACTTTTACTCAATATTTATATTTGCGGGCGAGATGAATGGCGTGTCACGGATTGAGGAGGTGCCAATATAGTCCAGTACGCAGGGAGCTAAAATCATCAAAAGCTGTTCTTGAAATATATAGGGCTCGTTTTGACAGTTTCTGATGTATTTTTTTGCGTAGAACAGAATGCGCGGGGTCGTAGAGCTGAAACTGTCCGCTAATTTTTTAAATTAACAATTCGAGAAAAAAAACGTATTTTTTTTCACATTTCCGCTTATATCTCCGTTCCTTGGCATATTTTAGACAGCATATATAAGAAGTTGTAGCCTATTGAATTTTCAAAATTTTAAGCCCAACCCGAAGGCTCCAAGTGCTATTGAGAAAGATCACGTCAAGTGGACCCCCCATTTTCCACTTGATCATAAAAATTAAGTCCATATATTTTTTTTCATAAGTAGTTGCTATGAAAAATTGATCCCCCAAACGATTTTGAAAAATTTTAATTTTAACAACAATTTTTTTTACAATGAAAATTTTAGGTTCTTTTACTTAAAAAATTAGATTTTAAATCAACCGTTGAAGATAAATTAATGAAATTTTCAGGATTTACTGTCAAATATATATATTTTAAGAAAACATTAATAACTAAAAATTATTTGTTTATTATCATATTGTTAATTAACTTTTAACTTAACAAATAAAAATTTCATTGATTTCTCGGTCAAAATTTGAAGTTTTTTTTTATCAGTCACATGCGTTATTTATCTAAGTTTAAGATTCCGGAAGAAAATTTCACTGCTCGCGATTAGTTTAAACAATATGAATTTATTCATCACAGCGCGCCGGGCGCCAAGCGCTGTCAGAACAGCGCGCGACCGAGCGTCAGACTACATTGCAGCTTCGGTTAATTATAATTACAAATAACAATTAAAAATATAATTATCAAACGAATTTTATTATTATTATTATTATTATTATTATTATTATTATTATTTCGCCGACTTTATAGTCACACTTCTCAGCGTAAACGCTGGGAAACATTCACCCATTCCTGCTGCAGACAGTGATGGCTTGATATCTCATCCCCGCCTCCAGCAGAAATTAGGCTCAGGCGAGGGGAGGAAATTCATCCTGTCCCAAAACCTTTCTTACAATGTGGCAAGTTTGTAACAATATTGCCTTCTGGCCATTTCTAATGACATTAAAAGATAGTCCTAATGCCGCGATGTTCTTGGCGAATCTCGTCGTCATCACTCCCTCTGCCGATATTACTAGGGCGTACGTCTCCACTTTCTCCAGTTTCCATAGGCGCTTCAGCTCGATTGACAAATTTTCGTATTTCGCGATCTTCTCCCGTTCAGTCTTCTGAATGTTGTGGGTAAGTGGCACAGCGATGTCTATGATGATCCCTCTTCGTTGTTCCTTGTTGATCAGCACAATATCTGGTCGGTTGAAGTCCACTGTTCTATCGGTGATGATTAGCCTATCCCAGTACATCACGGCAACTTCCGATTCCAGCACAGCTTCCGGGACATATTTGTAGTATGGCGGAGCCGTCGCTAACAGGCCATACTTGAGCGCCAGTTGTTGGTGAACCATCTTCGCAAGTTGGTTGTGCCTGCCGAGATATGCTGACTCTGATAGCGCGGGACACCCTCCTATTATGTGTTCTATAGTTTCGCCTGCAGATCCACATTTTCTACATAGGTCTTCGACGTCGTCTCTCAGTATATTCTTCTGGTAATTTCTTGTTTTTATAACCCTGTCCTGAATGGCAGTCACGAAGCCTTCGGTCTTCGGTTATTATTATTATTATTATTATTATGATTAATACAATAAATAAACTCTATTATTAAACAAAAACATAAAAAAACTAACTAGTAATTGAATATTAAAATTTATGAACTTCTCGTAATCTTTCATTTTTTTTTAAAAACTGTTAGTAAAAAACTTTCTCATCGTCCGATACAAGTTTACATTCCAATAATACATCATCCAACGGTAAAATAGGGGAATTGACGAGTATTTTTTATTGTAATTGCTCGTTCAAATCGTTGATAATAATAATAATAATAATAATAATAAAATTCGTTTGATAATTATATTTTTAATTGTTATTTGTAATTATAATTAACCGAAGCTGCAATGTAGTCTGACGCTCGGCCGCGCGCTGTTCTGACAGCGCTTGGCGCCCGGCGCGCTGTGATGAATAAATTCATATTGTTTAAACTAATCGCGACGTGATCTTGCTCATTGTTAACTTACAAATGACTGCTGAAGTTGAAAAAGTGCTTTTTTTCACTATTTTTTTTACTTCGAAAGTAGGGCGACTGCGAAACTTTTTGAGATTATAAAAAATATTAATTTGGGCCAGTTTTATAACGTTTTCTACGCGACTACCTTCTTTAACACGACGTATACATTGTTTTAGCGTTGCCGCTTCGAAATTCTCGGAATTGTGAATATAATATCTTCTATAAATACGTTATAGTCACAATTCCGAGAATTTCGGAGCGGCAACGCTAAAACAATATACATATACAGATTAGGAAATTGCACCTTTACATATTGGCGATACATGTGTAGAAGAGAATGACAGACAAAGAGAGAAGGACAGACAAAGACAGTTAGATGCCACAGTGTTTTACGCTCGTACACGTATAAGAAATGTATGAGACCTGCGCGTGATAGAATGTGAAGAGAGGGGTAGTTGACACGGCCTATCACCGACCGCCTAATTGGTTATTGTTCTCTAGAGTCTAGACAACAATTCAATTCACACGTGCGCTTTATAATTTATGGGCGGGGCGTCCCGCCTACATAATTTTATTGCTACCCTATTGATATAAACACGAAATACAGAGAATAACGCTCATTGAAGTTTTAAAATGACATGTTAGTCTGGCAACTCAGGATATAATATTTCTCTGTCAGTTCCCTTTACTTGAAGAGTTTATTCTTTTCTATCTTTTAATGCTCGGCTTTGAAATCTTGGACTTTCCAACCCTGTATGTATGTACGTCGCGTCAAAAAAAGGTAGTCGCGTAGAAAACGTTATAAAACTGGCCCAAATTAATATTTTTCAAAATCTCAAAAAGTCTCGCAAACTTGAAGAGATTTATGATTTTTTCTAGCCCAACCCGGTCAATATCGTACAATAAACAAAGAAATGGCGTAATTGCTAATTAAGGTTTGCAAAAAAAAATCGATCGTTAATTACTCGAAAAGTTATTAACGGATCGAGCTGATTTTTTTTTGTAACTTCGTACTGCAAATAGCAGTCCCTCCAAGAAACTTCATCATCATAGTCACCCTACTTTCGAATTAAAAAAAAATAGTGAAAAAAAAAGCACTTTTTCAACTTCAGCAGTGATTTGCAAGTTAACAATAGCACTTGGAGAATTCGGGCTGGGCTTAAAATTTTGGAAATTCAAGGCTACATCTCTTAAATGCATATGCTATATAAAATATGCCAAGAGAAAATGTGAAAAAAAGACCAATTTTTTTTTTCACAAATTGTTAATTCAAGAAATTAGCAGGCTGTTTCAGCTCCACGGACCCCGCGCATTTTGTTCTACGCAAAAAAGAAACCGTCAAAACTAGCCATACATATATGTTTCAGGAACATATAAAAGTCTCTGCCTACTGGACTAATAAGATTTTTTTCGATGGCAATCTCGTTTTTCGCCGTCACCCAGTGGCGACCGGGTATCGAACTTTTATAATTAAGTAATTAATAATTTGTAATTAACAATTAATATTTAAATAACGTCTAACACTTAGTAATCGCTAAATGCGTCGTATTAATTAAAATTTGATACAGAGAGTAATATACATAATTAGTAATTAGATTCTATTAAGTACTGTAATTCTAATTAATAATTATAGACAATGAATAATTAGTAAGGGTTCCGAAAGTGTGCTGTAACGCAGGGCCGGACTCGTAATCCGTTATGTTATGCACGGAAGACGACATGTGAGAGATCAAAAAGACGGGAATAAAAATGTGTTAACAATGTATGGACATACCTATTGCTTGGGAGATTCAGAAACACCGACTGTCCTCATTGCTTGAGCATATGTTGCCACGACCAGTAGTCTTTCTGCATTTATTTTCGTTAGACGTGAGCGATATGGTTGTCGAGAGGTAATGATCGTTCCATATCTACTGAAGTTACAGCTGCAAATTCAAAATAGTTCACGCTGACATAGGACGACACACCACGCACATTATTTTCACGAATTTCACACAGTTGTTTGTATCACTAACAATTGTTTGTTGTCACTAATATCAATACATTATTATTTTTTACATCAACAAAGGACAATGTGCATGTTACTACTATTTCTATACTCTTAGCCGTTGTTTGCAAAGCCCGTTTATTAGCAATATCGGGAACGAAATATCTGAAACACCTAAAATTCGTATGAGAACCTTTTTTGCCTTAGGCAACCGTAAATCTACAGATTCTTTGGGTAAAAATATTATAATATAACCAAACTTACCTTAGTCCAACAACAACACAAAAGTTATTGGTAACATAAATACAGGGTGCCAAAGTTTCATTTTCAGTATACCTAATACATAAATAATAACACAGTCACACAAAAAAAAAAGTATCTCTGACCTGGGGGTCCCACTATGTGTACCATATGTTTTTGGGATCGCTGAATCCGAATCCGGGGTCATTTTCATCCCAGCACGTCTAGGTTCGGCCGTAACCTCAAAAAACACCCTCTTTGCTATATTCGTTAAAATCCACAAACCCACAACCCATAACTATATAACCCCATAGCCACATAACCAGATAACCCCATCATCACATAACCCCATAACCCTAAAACCCAGTAAAAAAAAGTTTCTGACGTGGGGGTCTGACTATGTGTACTATATGTGGTAGGACAGAGGTAAAAACTTAATTAACTAATGAGAGTTAATCGTTATTGTATTTGGTTTTATGAAGTTATTGATCATTAAAAAACATAACATTTGAGGATTCAATACAAAAATAAAATTAATTTAATTAATTAATTAAAATCCTTTATATTATTTTTAAAAATTCAAAACCCTTAAAAAAATTATGATGTCGATTATGTATTATGTTGTCGAAAATGTACTTTTTTTTACTATTTGCCGGTACTTTAAAGTTACCGTTATTATACTTATAACGTTATTATACTCATAACTACGTAAAATAAAAAATGATTTTATCCAAATTTGGATTATTAATAGAAATACATGTTTACTTCAGACTGTCTAAATCACGTTTCTTAAGAGACAAAGATTTCCTTTAAAAAATTAGATATGGCGGCTATGCTAGTGTGACGGTTTGTTCGCGTGACGGGCGTGACGTGACGGGCGTCACGGCTGATGCACGAATTTATAGTTATATTTCCATCCAAATGAAGGTATAGACTAAAATCGATCCCGCGTGTCTTGAATTATTACTCTTAGAACTGTCAAGTTCCTAAATTTTTATTATCAAAAAAAAAATATGGTAATCAGGGCAGAACAAAATCCTTTTGTGATCAAAAGTTACTTTAGAAGTGGTAGAAATAGCTGATGGCTAGTGGATTTATTTAACACGATACGCCTTTCAGGATTTTCAAACACGATTCCGACACATAATCATGAGTTTCGAGCAGTTTCACCAAGTTTTAACTGAATATGCAGCGTTGTTTCGAGAAACAGGAAGTGTGAATAGACCTAAATCTCGCACTGAACAAATTGTTGAAGAAGTGAGGCAAGTTATTAATGGACACCCACAAACCACTATTCGGCGTTTAAGCCAGTAAGTAAATACGAGGTGTAAATACTAGCAACACTGCGGAGACGGGACTTGGAAGGGCGGTAGGATAACATGTAATGCACCTTCAGTACAAGTTTGAACTTGTTAGAATCATTTGTTCTTTGTGACTGTTTTCGTAAACCGTCGTTTTTTTTCTCGTGAGTTTTAAAAATGAGTGACATTAATTTTGAGCAACGGTGTGCTATTAGATTTTGAACACAGCGCAACGAATACTTTTGCAAAATTTCAACACGCCTATGGAGACTCTGTTTTTTCAAGAGCCCAGGTTTTTCGGTGGTTTAAGGCATTCTCAGAAGGAAGATAGTCGATTCAAGATGAACAACGCAGCGGAAGGCCTTCATGTTCAAGAACCGATAAAAATGTCGATAGAATACGAGATCTTATGCGTTCACGACTAGAATGTTTAAGGGAAGAGTTAAATTTGAATCACATCACTGTTCACCAGATTTTGACTAACGCAAATAATGACTAAGGATGAGAAAAATCTGCGCAAAAATGGTGCCAAAAAACCTTATGCAGGGACAAAAGGACATCATGAGAAAGGTGTCTTAACTTTTTGGACTCGATTGAAAATTATTCACGTTCCATATTATAGAACGTGTAATTACTGGCGATGAGACTTGGATGTTTGAGTACGACCCAGAAACCAAGCGCCAAAGCATGGAATGGCACACTTCAAGCTTTCCGAGACCCAAAAAAGCAAGAATGAGCAAGTCGAAGATCAGATGCATGTTGATTTGCTTTTTTGATAACCAGGAATTGTCCACAAAGAGTTTGTGCCTCTAGGCCACACAGTAAATCAACACTTTTACAGAGAGGTTCTTGAAAAATTCGAAAAAAGGGTCATGCGTGTGAGACCAAACATCAAAACCAACTAGATATTGCATCACAACTTGTCATATAGCCATTTCAGTAAACGAGTTTTTAGCCAATAAAAACATTCCTACGTATCCTCAGCCTCCTTATTCGCGTGACTTGAGTCCTTGTGTCTTTTTTCTCTTCCCGAGATTGAAAACTAACCTTCAGGGACGTCATTTTGAGACCATAGAAAACATTCAAACGACTATAACCGACCATCTGAAAGCTATTCCAGTATATGAGTTCCAGCACTGCTATGAGGAATGGAAGAACCATCTCCAGCGCTGTGGGCCTTTGCAAGGAAGTTATTTTGAATGAGTTAATACTGAATTGTAATTCTATTCAAAATAAAAAGATTAAAAAAATAGTCTCATTATTTAATTTACACACGTCGTACCTACATACAATCCTAAAAATATGACCTCCATATGCACTTTTATCGTCTAAGCTCAGTCCAAGAATTAGACTGACCAAACAACCATGCGTAGCGAATGCAATTTTCAGAGCGGTTTATAGGTAATTTGCATAATGATGAAAAGGTCGTTGAAAAAACCTTTTTTTACTGACGAGGAATGGTTTTATTTCTCTGATTGTATTCATTCCCAACAAAAAGAGAATGTGCAGCTCTTAAAATCCACGTTTCTTCATAGAGAAGCCCCTGCATTCTCAAAAAGTTGGTGTGTGGCCATATCGGAAAGAATGTTAATAGAACCGATTTTTTTTAAAACTTTTGATTTTAACTCGATATTTCTTTTCGAAGATCAAATCATTAGTCGTAAAATGCCAACTATGTGGACAACAAGGCCCTGCGATCTCACCAAATGCGACTACTTTTTATGGACACACATTCAAAACTCGGTTTACAAAACACCTTGCGAGAATGTAGAAGATTTATGAGCTAGAATTCACCAATATCAATAATTACCAATATTTTTAATTTTTTCAAAAGAAGAATGAAAGCATATGGGGCATTTCACGCCGTGAGCTTAAAAAAAAAATTCTGTTTGAAACATACCACAATCGATAGTACTTGCTAAAAAACTAACTTAACTAAAATTTTAGATTTTTTGAGCCACAAGGAGAGAGATGGTGAGGGTGAAAAAATAGAAATTTTCGTTTCGACTAAAATTTCAATCTTTCTCAATAAAAAAAATGAAAAAAACTAAAAAGAAGGTTGCAATGGTTTTCGATGTGTTTTTTTTTCAAAATTATTGGGGGTAGTCTTCACCCTTATTTTGAGGATTGAAAAGTATGACGATTTTTTTTTTTAATTTTTTTTAGTTTCTCTTTTTTTTTGTACTTTCGATTAATTTTTAATTCATTATGGGCGTCGACCAGGAACTTGCCCAAAAAACGGCCCAAAGGTGAAAAAACATGGTTTTAGCGTATTTTCTCATCCTGTGAGATAGTAAATGGCAAGTGAATAATATATTCCAAGGTTTTTGGGGTCGGCGATTACGATTCTAACGTAGAAAATTTCCCGTAGAATACGATGGTATTTTTTAAAGTTTCAAAATTTAGCCATTTTTTAAAAGTTGACTACCATACTGGATCCGCCATTTTGTTTTTTGAAAATCTCACGTTAGATTCGTAATCAGCCATCCCAAAAACCTTGGAATATATTATTCACTTGCCATTTACTATCTCACAGAATGAGAAAATACGCTAAAACCACGTTTTTTCACGTTTGGGCCGTTTTTTGGGCCAGTTCCTGGTCGACGCCCATTATGAATTAAAAATTAATCGAAAGTACAAAAAAAAAGAAAGAAATGAAAAAAAATTGAAAAAAAAATCGTGTCATACTTTTCGAAATTTCGATTTTAAACTTTCAATCCTCAAAATAAGGGGAAAACTACCCTACAAAAAAACACATCGAAAACCATTGCAACCTTCTTTTTAATTTTTTTCATTTTCTTACCGAGAAATTTGAGTCGAAACGAAAATTTGTATTTTCTCACCCTCACCATCCCTCTCCTTGTGGCTCAAAAAAATCTAAAATTTTAGGGAAGTTAGTTTTTTAGCGAGTACTATCGATTGTGATATGTTTCAAACAGAAATTTTTTTTGACCTCACTTAGTTGGCGTGAAATGCTCCATACTATTTGTACAAGATAAAAAACCATCCACGTCACCGATGACACTAATAAATGAGTGAAGTGGGCAGCACTCAATTAGGTATATTGAAATGATAGCTATACTGGAATGTTTTACTGAATTTTAAATTTCGCGCTTGATATTCGTTGTTATGCAGTTAGCAGTGTTGTATGCAGTTGTATGCAGTTGGCAGTCCGAAGTGGTCGTGTTGTATTAGGTACTTGACATTTGTTGACAGTTTGAAATTATTTGAATCTTACACTGGCTTTAATAGGGCTTTGTGTCTTTTTTGAGATTCAAACTTTTATCTCGGATTGAAAAATGTTATTTTCAGAACAATCAAAGTTATAGTTGTCAGACCTCCGTTTGCGAAGTGTCAATACAATTAAACAGCTGCTGTCAAGAGTTAGTGGTATTTTGATACGCTATTTTGAAAAAGAACGAGACAATAATCGCCATTGCTACCCCTACCAGCTGCTACAAAGGTAACTTAAATATAAAATAAAAGTATTAACTAAAACTATAGTCCAATATATTGTTTTAGCGTGTAGCAGCAGCCCTAAACTTGAATGTTTCTACGGGTAATTCTATTTCACAAAAAGCAAAAACAAATTAACTTTTAAAATCACCTAGAAAGCGTAATCCTACGAAGAAGGTTACAAATACTCTGTTACAAACACTGAATACAAGTGCTATTCGTGACATTTATAATAATTGATATTTAGGTATATACAAAAAACTACAGTGCACTATTTGTAACCGAATGATGTTTGTGAAATTTTTTTTATTTTTTTATATACATATTTTTTTTTTAAATTCCAAACTTCCGTTTTCCATGCCTTTTTCTACTAATTTTTCCTGATCTTTTTTGTACTTACATATTTATATATTCATGCATCAACCAATGTCTTTTAAAATATATAGATATGTAAGATTATTTCTCTTTTAATGTTTAAAAAGTAAGTTATATGTATAACAATAAACAAACACAAAGAATCCATCCATATGCTAGTCAAAATTATTTCTAAATACTGAATAATCTTTTAGCGATCTAGCATCAGTGCGCTCTGAAACTTAAACAGGTGTTTGATGTCGTGCATCGATTTTTATTCTGTATGAAGTATATCTACGTTCGCATTGCAAATCAAAGTAATTAAAACGTTGCCCTTACAAACTGTTAGTAATCCCGCCACTGCTTCTAATTGCATCGGCGCAGCGCTCTGATCGATTTCATCGAAAACTGTATAAGCGTATGGAATCCGTGAACATAGTTGACTAACCGTTTACCGAGAAATACCGAATGAATGTGTCTATTGAGTAGATATCTATTTTTATTAGATGAATACGGTAGAACGCTACGTACTCGTGGGAATAGATAGGGTCATCGATGCAAGTAGAGAGTAAAGTATTGCAGTCGATATGAAAAATGTTGACGCAACTTTGGTTTGCACTTTTAAAAATAGAACACAAACGTTTGTAATCAATCCTGGAGATAAATTTAACTGCAACGAGAGAAGAGAGATTGTCGAAGGAATTTATTAAATTTGCAGAGCTGCAAAGATGGTGTTTTTGAGATGAGCAATTGTTTTAAATTCAAAGACGCATGCAGAAAACGGACAAGGTATTACATACATTTAGTAACAGTCCTGGAGTGGGTACTGGAACCTTCGGCGTAGAAACAAAAAACTGGACGTTTTCCACGAAACACCGAACTACTACACTTTTCTCGACGCGCGTTTCGCCAACCAAGTTGGCATCTTCAGGAGAAGATTAAAACTAAATTCTAGCCTACAGAATTGCACCATTTATACCAAATTTGTTGCCACGGTTCACTGAACCGTAACTGTCTTTGTTTATCAGAGCAAACAGTGGACTGGTGGGTATCGGACCGTTGTCCTTATTCATACTATTGTTACACTTAATGATTTCTAAACTTTCAAAAGCATCCAACTGTCCACTGTTTGTTACATTTCTAATTAATTTTAAATTATTTATATCTATCCTATGGTTGTTGTCAAAAGCGTGTTGGGTAACACAAGATTTTTCTGTTCTGCCATATTTCAAATGAGCCATGTGTTCTTTAAATCTAGTCAATATAGATCTTTTTGTTTGCCCAATATACTTTTGATCACAATCTTTACAACTTATTTCGTATATTTCTGACTTTTCGTTATTGTCGATTTTGTCTTTGGGGTTACCCAAAAGCGTCTGTAGTTTATTTTTAGAATTATAAACCAAATTGATATTAATATTTTTAAAAATTTTATCTAGTCCGCGGGTGAATTTAGGTTCATATGGTAACGAAGCAAATTTAGAATTGTCAGTATCTCTACGAAAAGTCGTGGAATTGTACAGGGCTTAAATGTATGCTTCCTTATTAACTTATCTATTAAATGGACTGAGTAACCGTTACTCTTAGCTATATTCTTAATTAATTGTTTCTCATGTTCAAACCTCTCTTTACTGAGGGGGAAATTTAACAAACGGTAAATTAGAAAATTAAAACTTGCCATTTTATATTGAAAAGGGTGGTGTGAATCGTTGGGAATATATCTAAGAGTCGCGGTTTCTTTCCTATATACATCAAACTCTAACTTATTTTCACTATTTCTAATAACTAATACATCTAAAAATGGTAGCTGTTCATTGTGTTCCACTTCATATGTAAATTTTATTGTAGGGAAACGGTTATTTAATTTGGCAACAAAATTATCTAAACTAATTGTTTTTGTATCAAATACCGCGAAGATGTCGTCCACATACCTGAACCAAACTCTAGGGAAATACTCGAATTTATCTTTTACTTCGCGGTATTTGATACAAAAACAATTAGTTTAGATAATTTTGTTGCCAAATTAAATAACCGTTTCCCTACAATAAAATTTACATATGAAGTGGAACACAATGAACAGCTACCATTTTTAGATTAGTTATTAGAAATAGTGAAAATAAGTTATAGTTTGATGTATATAGGAAAGAAACCGCGACTCTTAGATATATTCCCAACGATTCACACCACCCTTTTCAATATAAAATGGCAAGTTTTAATTTTCTAATTTACCGTTTGTTAAATTTCCCCCTCAGTAAAGAGAGGTTTGAACATGAGAAACAATTAATTAAGAATATAGCTAAGAGTAACGGTTACTCAGTCCATTTAATAGATAAGTTAATAAGGAAGCATACATTTAAGAGAACCCTGTACAATTCCACGACTTTTCGTAGAGATACTGACAATTCTAAATTTGCTTCGTTACCATATGAACCTAAATTCACCCGCGGACTAGATAAAATTTTAAAAAAATATTAATATCAATTTGGTTTATAATTCTAAAAATAAACTACAGACGCTTTTGGGTAACCCCAAAGACAAAATCGACAATAACGAAAAGTCAGAAATATACGAAATAAGTTGTAAAGATTGTGATCAAAAGTATATTGGGCAAACAAAAAGATCTATATTGACTAGATTTAAAGAACACATGGCTCATTTGAAATATGGCAGAACAGAAAAAAATCTTGTGTTGCCCAACACGCTTTTGACAACAACCATAGGATAGATATAAATAATTTAAAATTAATTAGAAATGTAACAAACAGTGGACAGTTGGATGCTTTTGAAAGTTTAGAAATCATTAAGTGTAACAATAGTATGAATAAGGACAACGGTCCGATACCCACCAGTCCACTGTTTGCTCTGATAAACAAAGACAGTTACGGTTCAGTGAACCGTGGCAACAAATTTGGTATAAATGGTGCAATTCTGTAGGCTAGAATTTAGTTTTAATCTTCTCCTGAAGATGCCAACTTGGTTGGCGAAACGCGCGTCGAGAAAAGTGTAGTAGTTCGGTGTTTCGTGGAAAACGTCCAGTTATTTAGTAACAGCGAAATAAGCAAGTTTTCACAAAAAAAAAAACGAAACATCTTTCAATTATAAAAATCCATATTTTGGCTACCATATCACTAGGGTTCGGAATGTTTGCTGTCACGCGTGTTAAACCGCGTTAGACTATCCTTCTCGCCCGCGCCGGGACGGCGCACAGTGGATCGAGCCAATGCATTTTAGTGGACATAACCTAATTATGCGAAAATCGTTATTTGATATAAACTGCTCGTCAAAATTAGCCTAACACGTTTTAGATGAGCGCCATTTTCGTTCTGTTTGAGCAACGAACTTGCGGTTTGAAGATTCCGGTAGCCTATAGGGTTGTTTTTAATACCTCGAAGTCACTAAACTGTTATTTAAACGGTTCGCCATCCACACCCCAAAAACCAACCTCATGTCGAAATTTGAATTCGCAAGATTTTGACGCCATTTCAGAGTCCTACAAGATGGGCTAAAAAGGACGCTGTCGGGTAAAAATCCTATTCTGGCACACATTACGACCTCCCCAACAAGTCCTGAGCATTTGGTGGCTGCCTCACCCCTTTCAACCCATTTCAAGCCCCCGTGATTCATCTCTCTGCAGTTATGCTGAGTTTAACATGCTCTGACCACTGGTTGGCGGTTTCATTGATCCAAATGCTGCTAAAATCAATTGGTCTGGGGTGTCACAACCAATTTTCACTCGCAGACCATTCAAACATCCCTCCAGACCATCGCAACACCTACCCCCCCAACCACCCCCTCTGGTTCCACCACTGTTGGAGGCTATGTAGGCAGTCGTTTGGTCTCTAATTCATGTCCTAGCATCACATGAAGTATCTCGAGGTTGACTGAACTCACTGAGGACCGTCGATTGAGCACCAAAAGTTTCAAAGTTTCAAAAAAATTCCACAGTCCTCAGTGAGTCCAGTCAACTCCGAGATACTTCATGGGATGGCTAGAACATGAATTAGAGACCAAACGACTGCCCACGTAGCGTCTAACAGTGGTGAAACTAGAGGGGATATGGGGGTAGGTGTTGCGATGGTCTGGAGGGATGTTTGAATGGTCTGCGGGTGAAAATTGGTTGTGACACTTCAGACCAATTGATTTTAGCAGCATTTGGATGAAATTCCAAATTTCATGAAATGAAATTTCATTGAATGAAATTTCAATGAAACCGCCAACCAGTGGTCAGAGCATGTTAAACTGCAGAGGGATGAATCACAGGGGCTGGAAATGGGTTGAAAGGGTGGGGCAGCGACCAAATGCTCAGAACTTATTGGGGAGGTCGTAATGTGTGCCAAAATTGAGTTTTTACCCAACAGCGTCCTTCTTAGTCCATCTTGTAGGACTCTGAAGTTGTCGTCAAAATCTTGCGAATTCAAATTTCGACATAGGGTTGGTTTTTGGGGTGTGGACGGCGAATCGTTGAAATCACAGTGTATCGACTTCGTGGAATTAAAAACAACCCTATAGGCTACCGGAATCTTCAAACCGCAAGTCCCTTGCTCAAACAGAACGAAAATGGCGCTCGTCTAAAAAGTGTTACGCTAATTTTGACGAGCAGTTTATTTTTTCGTTTTTCACTTAGCAATGCAAGGGGCATTTTTGGAGAATAAAATTTGAATTTTATTGTCTGTACAAAAATGGGTATTAAAAATTAAATAGTATTATCTCCACACTTGACCATATACTTAAAGTTCTTATTATATTTTTATTCAATACTAGCTGACCCGGCAAACGTTGTTCTGCCATATTGAAAATTTGTTTATAGGTATTTTTTGATGAAAAATCAAAAAAAAATACAAAAAAAAAATTGTCAAAAAAATAGAAAAAAAATTCCATAGACAGGTTCATAAACACCCTAATCACCTAGCGGTATGAAATATACTTTACGACCTATTCTCATATCTACCAAATACACATAAAAAATTTCATAAAAATCGGTCGAGCCGTTTCGGAGGAGTGCGACCACAAACACCGTGACACGAGATTTTTATACATAAGACTAGCGACCCGCCCCGGCTTCGCACGGTTTACGACATCACATTAGAAACCTCTAAAATTATCAGTGTGTCTCTACTATATTATGCATGTATTACATATAAACCTTCCTCTTGAATCACTCTATCTATTAAAAAAACCGCATCAAAATCCGTTGCGTAGTTTTAAAGATCTAAGCATACTTAGGGACAGACAGACAGCGGGAAGCGACTTTGTTTTATACTATGTTATGACGATACATTAGCTTCCAAATGGTCAAGTTACTATCATATGGTCTCTTATTTAGTAATAATAATTTTAAAAATTATTTTTTTTCTGTGACGAAAAAAACCTTTGATTTTTTTATCCCTTTTTTGACAGGTAACAAAATATCACTTTTTATGAAATTACTTTTTTCCCGGATATAATACATATACATAAGTAAAGGTTAGATATTTAATTTTAGAATATTTTATTATTAATACAAAAGTTACATTTCCTTTATATCAAAAGTACAACTATTATTAAATGTGCATTGCATGAATGACATGTTCCTTGAACTATTCGGTACAACAGTCGAATTTTCTTGTGTTGAAATTATATTTTTTTCTGCCATGGACACAACTGCCGTTGATGTACCTGGTCGCAAATCGGGTGTTATTTCAGCACTGCCACACGTTCTAAACACTTTATTAGCTATTTCTGTCCTGTGTGCTACCGATTCATCAACATACCCTTCAGCGACCGTTGGTGACCTCCAACCGCCATGTTTCTTTAGTGTCATCAAGTCTCCCCCAGATTCAACTAAAAGTGTAGCAGACGATCTTCGAAATGAATGATCTGTATATGAGTTAGCATTTTCAAGTTGAAGAAAATTAGCCTGGTGTTATAAACTGTTTCAGGTACCTTATAAAACTGATTTTTACCCACCCAGAACCAGACACATTTTTTGTGGGCCTGTGTTATTATAGTTTTACCTATTGTTTTGTTGTTTAATTCTTAAAATATTAATAAGCAATTTCATTCACTTCAGCATTCTTTTACAAAAATTAACTTCAAACATGTTTTTGTTAGTGCAACAATATCGAATGTTTAGTGTACAGTAAAAATAAAAGGACGCTCTTTCAAATATTGAGAGGAAACCTACGGGCTGCCATTTAAAAAAAACAAAGTTGGTCTCCATAACCACCAAACTCGAAAAGACATTTCGAAAAGACAAATTTCAACATTATTAAAAAGTTACAGGCATCATGCGCGACTTTCTTACCACGCTCTGTACAAATGTGTTTATTTGCTTTAAAATGCAGGACGTAATTGTTTACTTTACGTGAAAAATAACATATAGAAGCTATTTATTTTTAGTACCAAGTAATTGCCAAAAAAAAATCACCTTCACATTAAACAGCAAACTATTTTTTCCGTGCTTATTTTCTTAACTTTCTCTGCTGTCTAACAACTTCATATTTTCATGTACTCGACTTGCAAAATAAACACTCGCATGTTATCAATTGCAACGTAACACGCTAACATTATATCAAGGACCAATTTTTATAAATAATCCGTAATCTTATATATTATTATTATTGGCTTGTGTATATTCCCTCAGCCTATATTTATTTTATTATTTTTAACTTAATAGGATAATGTATTATAGCAGAAATGTAAACATGTTGGTGATTCCTTTTGTCTGATCCACAAATATTTGTCCAACTTACAGACACTGTGCCACAATCTAATAAGTAGTTGTGAAAGCTACCACGCGCGTTAAACTGTGTTAAACTATCCTGCGTGCCCGCAGCGGGATGGCGTACTACTGCGCATATGCGGATCCCGGCGCGTTGTTGGGCAGGGTCAGTTCCGTACGTAGCAACACCTACTAATAAGTAGATCCTCAAGGTCGCGGGCTACAAGCTGGACCAGCATCAACCGCACTAGCTCACCCGACCCCCAACCAGTTTCGCCAGCACGCTGACAGAATTGTTTTGTGTCAAGTGTGTGTGTCAAGTTTAATGGTTTACTTTAGTATTAATTTAATAATTACATTACCTAATACCTATGGTTAAAAGTAAATTCTACTTATTGCATTCAGAATTTATAAAAAAAAATGGTATACAGGGTTTGTCCGGAAAGTAATGTCAGTGAATTTTTTTCCCGAGACTGTACGCGCCATCCCGCGCTTTACGTGCTGGGATTGTGGTGGGGGGGATCTGGCAACAAGATCCAACAAGCGTCAGTTGGCTACCGGTCGTTGTAGCGGTCGCATCACTCGTTCTTTGAGAGTCGTTACAGTGACCCGGTGCAAGAAAAAATGCAACGTTCGCTTGAGCAACGGATGGCGATCAAGCTTTGTGTGAAACTGGAGAAGAGTACTGCGGAAACCATTCCACTGTTGAAGAAGGCTTTCGGCGTCGATTGTCTTTCGGACAGGCAAATTTTCCGGTGGCACAAGGCCTTCACAGAAGGTCGGGAAGATGTCAACGACGAGAACCGCGCTGGACGGCCATCAACCTCCAGTTCCGACGACAATGTGAAACGTGTGCGTGACTTGTTGAACACTGACCGTCGTCTAAGTGTCCGTTTAATTTCCGAAACATTAGTTATTGCGAAAACCATTGTTCACGAAATTGTGTTGGAGTCTTTAGGAATGAGGAAGGTGTGCGCGAAGCTCGTGCCAAAAGTGCTAACGGACGATCAAAAAGCGAGGCGCGTCGAAACCTGCCAAGAACTGTTGGACACCTGCGAAGACAACCCCGCTTTCCTTGATGACGTCATTACCGGGGACGAAAGTTGGGTCTTTGAATACGATCCGGAGACGAAGAGGCAAAGTGCGGAATGGCACACGTCGAACTCCCCTCGCCCCAAGAAGGCCAAGATGTCCAGGTCAAAGATCAAGACAATGCTGATTGTCTTTTTTGATTGCCGGGGATTGGTCCATCATGAGTTCGTTCCGCAGGGGACAACCGTAACCGGAAAGTTTTACGTCGAGGTGCTGAAGCGGCTGAAACGCAGGGTGAATCGCGTCCGCCCAAACATCTCAAAATCCTGGAAGCTTCACCACGACAATGCGTCTTCGCACACCTGCTTCCTCGTGGCCGATTACCTCGTCAAGGCAGGCAACACCGTTGTTCCCCAGCCTCCCTACAGCCCCGATGTGGCCCCCCCAGACTTTTTTCTGTTTCCGCGCCTCAAAACCCCAATGAAAGGACAGCATTTTGGGTCGGTGAAAAACATTCAGAAGGCTTGCACCGACGCTTTAAAGGCGATTCCGGAAAACGACTACCGTGCGGCTTTTGATGCGTGGAAGACCCGCTGGAACCGATGCGTGGACGCAGGAGGAATGTATTTTGAAAGTTTCTAAAGATTTGTACACATAGAACCAATAAAAACCATTTTTCAAAGCTCACTTATATTACTTTCCGGACAAACCCTGTACATCACAGTAATGTAAATAAGCTAGATCACAAATAAAATATTGTCACAAATATAATTTTAATTATATTACTAACTATATATACTACTTATACTACTAACCAACAATAGACAAAGAGGAGACCAAAATGGCGCTACTCAGCTGGACCGGGCTCATCATTGTTGAGCCGAATGTGTAAATTTTAAACGCCACTGTCCATTATTAACCCTAGTAGGATTACTAGGGTTAATAATGGACAGACGAGAAGTTACAGAAATTTCGGTGGTTGACTCGTTTATTACACTCCTATTTAAACCTACCCCGGTCTTACCCGACTGGTCGGGCAGCAAATCATTGTTAGTGTAAGTAAAAATAACTTATGGAAATAAATAACTACACAACACAAAATGTATCTAATAAAAACTACTGATGCTATCGAGGGTGTTTTTAACATGGTTTTAAAAGGCTCTATACTCCAATAAGTTTGTTTTTATTCTATTAAAGATGTCGAAAAAGGCTATCTTCTTTTAGGATACTTATGAATTGATAGATAACACAGGACCACAAAACTTTTTCCAATGCGCGAAAGTATAGACTTTCCAACGCGCTGGCGCTGAGTCAAACATGAAAAACACTAAATCGGAAACCATGTCATATACTTGACGAGCTTGTGACTGTAATGTTACGGGGATGATCTAACAACAACCCTAAGCCTCAGAAACCTTCACCCCTACGACACACATACCCAAAAGCCCATAACCTCAAGAACCTTAACCTCAAAAAACCCTATATTTGTTGCAATTGCTAGAGTACACAAATGATGAAGAACGAAAATACTCGAAATAAGTAGACTTCCATAACCCAGGGTTGGCTAAATTCCATAATCCCGTGATCCAGGATGGGCAGACTTTCATAGCCATGTAACCGAATGCGTGTAGACTGTTGTGTAGACATAAAAGTTCTGCCACTAGTCGATAAGACAGATGCTCAAAATATTGGTTATGAAATTATGAGGTTATGAAATTGCACTGCTATGGAATTTCGAGGCTATGACTGGATCATATTCATGCTTTTTCATTAGGTTGCTGCATTATAAATTTCACAATTCCTAGATACAGGGTTTTTGAGATACCATTTTGAAATATCATATTCGTACCATTCCATCACATTGTTGTGTCCCAGATTTCACAGGAGATATTTCACAGATTTAGGGGATTAGATGTTATGAGGTTATGGGATTACCAAGATTTGGAATTCCACGACTATGAAATTGAGTCACGAGTGGGGAAAAACCATCATGACCTCAGAGTTTGATTCAGCGCGTTGAAAACCGTAGATAGGGGAGTGGTCTTCTCTGGATTTGTGTTTGTGTACCTGTGTAATCAAGCTACCGTGTAAAATGTGTTATTTGAGGTTATAAAAACTAGCGGTAAACGAAGAGAACTGAGGTCTGATTCGTATTCGGCGACCCCAAAAACATGAAGTAGATCTGGTCTGTACTTCCGCGCATTGGAAACTTTTGTGATCCTGTGTAATCTTATTAAGGATTAACAACGAATTTAAAATGTTGAAATAAAATTCCCAAGCTTCATGTGAGTTATCGTTGCTTTGTATGAAGCAAACTGGTATATCGTATTTTTCATAACTTTCATAAGCTATACTTCAGCCATTGTTATTATGCAAAGTAATACACAAGTGTTATTTAACAATACTTTTTGAAATACTACAAACAGCTGATACAAATTTGATAACTCCAAAAAAAACTTTGTTAGCAGTTTGTGAGTTTATTTATTTATTAGCTTTGTTAGCATTGGCAGTTTGTGAGTTTATTGTTAAGAAAACTTACCAATGTTGATATAATTTTAAAATGCTTAGAAAATACTTAATTCAACCAAATAAAAATATACAGGGCGTTTCACAATAACTGACTACGACACTGGACTCTTCATTATAAAGATGTATGGAAGTCCGTTTTTACATTTTCAATAAGATAAAAGAAGAGTGAGTTAGAGGGGGTGTACGAAAAGTCCAAATGTTCAGTTTCACCCTGTAACTCAAAAACTAAAAGGGCTATGAAAATTATGTTTATTGCATCTTTCGTTTCACAAAAAAGTAGGCAGGAATGTGCAACCTGTGACTTTCTATCTTTTAAGACAACGGTGTTATCCCTCAAAAGTGGATACCCTGTACATGTACTTCTATGGTCTACACACGCTGCGCCAATCTCTCACTGATACAACATATCTGGAATATGATCGGTGCCAGACTGGGTTATCAGTAAGGTTCCGAACATGTGCTGTAACGTAGGGCCTGACTCGTAATCCGTCATGTTATTGACGGAACATATATGAGAGGTGACAGAGAGAGAGAGAGACAGATGACAAAAAAACAGGAGTAAAAATGTATTAATAATTCATGTACATACCTATTGCTTGTGTCATTCAGAGACACCGACTGTCCTCATTGTTTAAGCATACGTTGCCACGACCAGTAGTCTTTCTCTATTTATTCTCGTTAAACGTGAGCGATTTGTCCTGTGCATTTGGTTGTAGAGGGAAAATGATCGTGTCACATGTACTGAAGTTAAAAGTGCAAACAAAACCCGTTTATTACACAGCCACACAAAAAAAAAGTTTGACCTGGAGGTGACCTTGAAACTGACCTGGAGGTCTCACTATGTGTACTATATGTTTTTGGGGTCGTTGAATCCGAATCCGGGGTCAGTTTCATCCCAGCACGTCTGTTGTTCAGTCTGATGGGTTCAGCCATAACCTCAAAAAACACCCTCAAATTTGCTATATCCGTTAAAACCACAAACCCTATAATACAATAACCAACTGACCCCCACAACCTAATAACTCCATAACCCCATAACCACATAACCACATAATCCCATAACCCTAAAACCCCGTAAAAAAAGTTTCTGGCGTGGGGGTCTCACAATGTGTACTGTATGTTTTTGGGGTCGCTGAATCTGCATCCGGGGTCAGTTTTATCCCAGCACGTTAGAGTTCGGCCATAACCTCAAAAAACACTCTGAAATTCACCATATCCGTGAAACCACAAACCCTATGGCTCTTAATCTTCATGATACTATAATACATTAACCCAATAACCCCACAGCCACATAACCACATAGCCATATAATTACATAATCCTATAACTCGATGCTGTAATCATGTAACACAATCTCTCAAAATGAAACTGATTTTACAGTTCTCAAGCAAATATACACCATAAAAAAAATCTATAAATAAATAAATATGTAAATAAATTAATGAATCTGGGAATGCCAGAACTTCGACTGTATATGTACATGTACATGCCGTAATCCAACGTAATGTATAACCATGGGGTTATTGTATTATAGGATTATGAGGTTTCGGAGCCATAGGGTTTGTGGTTTTAACGGATATAGCAAATTTGAAGGTTTTTTGAGGTTATGGCCGAACCCAGACGTGCTGGGATGAAACTGAGTATAGTACACATAGTGAGACCTCTAGGTCTGAAACTTTTTTTTTGTGACTGTGTTATCTATATATCTATCAATATCGGGGGCATTAACGACCGTATTACCGCAAAATCTGTTGTTTCGTCCACTGTCAGCCACAGAAATTTATTACTTATGTGTTCTTTGATATTTCCCATGACACGTAAATATGTTTTACGCAATGTGTGGCTATTAGGCAATGGAAAAACAGATACAAATTTGAAAATAAAAAAAAAAACGTCTAAAGACTGTAAACACTTTCGACCATGTTCCACGCAAGGCTACATGCATAAAACATTATGCACAAATCAAAACAAAATTCCTCTTTTCTAATCGTACCAGGTAAATTTTTTATGGTTATTCAAATCTAAAAAATGTCTTTTACTCTCTCGGCGATCACGAAATATATGTATATCGACGATTGCAAGGAATACGTAAAAACAGATATTTTACGTATTCCTTGCACACGATCACAATCCATCTATTGTAAAATTCGTATAATTTTCAAGGCATACTATATCCTCCTTCAGAAAATCTCAACGATCTTCGGGTTCACAAACAAAATGCTTACAATTATATACCCAAAAGCGACATTAATCATTAAAATTTATTTCAGAGTATCCCTCACTGAGTAGACGAGTGCGTAATCAAACACGGTGGTGCAACTCATTAATGAATATTTTTCAACTGTTTTAAATGAAAATCATTTATTCGTTGTATCGAAGTACAACTTACGTAAAAATTTCAAATGAATTGTATAATCATCACTGTTTTTAATCAAATCAGGATATTTTTAATTCGCCGATCTGCTTCCTAATGAACACGAAACGCCACTGGCAGAGAAAGGATACGGAGCGCTCGTCCTGTAGGATCAAGTTTCCTAATCACTTCACTATCGAGTTCCATGCGAAAATCAGTACTATACACATATTTATTGCTTGTTCCCTCTGTTATACGTCGATACTCTCTCTCGAAGTTTAACGCCAATTTAACACCGTTGCATCTTCGTAATTTGTAAATACAGATTGTAGTAAAACGGTTAATGTAACATGAGAAATCGCTGCCTAACGATTCACTACTTCCACATGTAATTAGAGTTAAACATAAAACTGAGATATTAGGTTATTCACATTATTATTATACACCACGTGGATGTAGAAGTAATAAACACAGAATTACTATACTTTTCTCGACGCGCGTTTCGCCAACTAAGTCGGGGCATCTTCAAGAGAAATTTAAAATTGATTTCTAACCTACATATTTGCTCTATTTACGAGTATACTTAATTTGCCGTCACAGTTCACTGAACCGTAACATATGTCTTTGTTTATCAGAGCGAACAGTGAACTGGTGGGTATTGGACCATTGTCCTTATTCATACTACTGTTACTTTTAATGATTTCTAAACTTTCAAAAGCATCCAACTGTCTGCTGTTTGTTACATTTCTAATTAATTTTAAATTATGTATGTCTATCCTATGGTTGTGTGAAAAGCATGTTGGGCAACACAAGATTTTTCCGTTCTGCCATATTTTAAATGAACTGTGTGTTCTTTAAATCTAGTCAAAATATATCTTTTTGTTTGCCCAATACACTTTTGATTTCGTTTATTCCAGACTTTTCGTTATTGTCGATTTTATCTTTGGGGTTGCCCAAAAGCGTGTGTGGTTTATTTTTAGAATTATAAACCAAATTGATATTAATATTTAAAAAAAAAAAACTTTGTCTAAACTCACTAAACGGGTGAGTTTAGGTTCATATGGTGACGAAACAAATTTCGAATTGTCAGTATCTGTATGAAAAGTCGTGGAATTGTACAGGACTCTCTTAAATTTATGCTTCCTTATTAACACACATACATATCTATGGAGACATCCAAAAAAAACGTCATCAACTCTGGCTATGAACGAGAGAGATAGAAATAGCAGTCATGTCTAAGCTTTTCGGTTATGTCAAACTTTTGACAAGTGACTGTCACAATTTGTAAAATAAACAATAACTGTGATATGATGTGACAGTTTTGACAAGTAAATAAGGTTATAAATTCGAATAAGAATAGAAATACGTCTTTTTTTTCTTGGCCAACTTTGATGACGTTTTTTTTTTTGGATGTCTATATTAAATAGGCTGAGTAACCGTTATTCTGCGCTATATTCTTTATTAAATTGTTTTCATGTTCAAACCTCTCTTTACTGAGAGGGAACCTAATAAACAGTAAATTAAACAGTAAAATCAGAACCTCACCGTTTGTTAAGTTTCCCCCTCAGTAAAGAGAGGTTCATCGAAGTTCAGATCGTTTACAGAAGCTTTCATAAAAATTTGTTTCTTTTTTTAAATCTAACCTAAATGTGCCACGGCGACAAACGAATTTATTTTTAGACAATTACGAAGCATAGTGGATGTTAAACAAAAAATTGAAAACAACATGTTTGTGAAAATTGAATAAAAAATGAAAAATCGATCCTTACATTGATTTTTAGCACAAACGATAATTTCAGTCATTCCGAGCATTATGGAAAAAATCGCGACACTTTAAAACATCAGGGTTTCTTTGGGGTACTTCAAGGTTGAAAAGTTGCAGTCAATATTCTTAGCCTATCCATTATTTACAGAGTTGTGCAAATATCCCTAATTATGCAATTTTTTACCTCTTTTTCGATCAACAATTTCGCTTCGAAAAAAATTTTGCAAAAAAAGAATCACTACAACTTGTAAAGAATACTGTGCAGTTCTAAAGAGTACTGTGCAGTCAAAACCCTACTTGAATTTTCTGTACGTTCATTATTTCCCTAGTAATTGATTTATCATTGTCAAAAATGACTGTTTTGCTTTCAACGGCGGTAACAGCGAAAAATCATCCTACAGGGCTCGAAAATAGCTCGAATTAAAGATAATTAAGTATCTAAAAGAGCTTTACGATGAAATTATCGAAAAAAAAAATTATTGAAGTCCATGGATCTTTTAAAAGATTGCTTAAAATTAAAATATTTCGATTTTATTTTCGATGCTTTTCTTATGATTACTCAAAAACTGCTGATGCTAAAAAAAATTAAACTCAACATCCAAAAACTAGAAACTTGGAGCTTCAATTTCCTTTTTTTCTTTTTCTCTACGACCATTTTTCCTCCATGTTACAGCTCCTTGAAAATCATCTAAAAATCAGTTTTTTTTAAAGGTGTACAAATAAGTTTCCGCCGTTTGACAAAAGTTGGGGCTACCAGTAAGGTATGGTTAAAATTGTCAGATGTAAATGTCATTATCGTAAGGTTGGACATCAGGCAACAACATAATCTTAAAATATTAGTGATTTTTTATCAGTATAATATATTCTTTTGTGTGCGAAAATGTCGAGTTTTGAGTCGAATAAGCGTCATTTGCGAGAACTTTATTTACTTCTTCAATTTAAAGAAATCTTCAGTTGAAGGCATATTGATTGCTTGTAGAAGCGTATGGTGAAGCTGCCTTAAGTGAGAGAAGTTGTCGTGAGTGGTTTCAAGATTAAGAACGGTGAATTTGACATCGAAGACAAAGAACGTAGCGGAAGGCCGAAAGTGTACGAAGACGCGGAATTGGAAGCATTATTGGATCAAGATTGGTGACAAACGCAAGAAGAACTTTCACTTACATTAGAAGTATTTCAACAAGCAATTTCACATCAGTTTAAATCATTGGAAATGTTTCAAAAAGAAGGAAATTGGATTCCATATGAACTGACGCTGAGAAAAATTGAATGCCAATTTTTCACATGTGAAATGCTGTTTGCCAGGCATAAACGAAACGGTTTTCAGCACCGTATAGCCACTGGTGATGAAAAATGGAAGAAATCATGGGGACCACCTGGTCATGCTTCAACGTCTACAGCTAAGCCAAATATTCATGGAAAAAAACTCTTGTTGTGTATTTGGTGGGATCAGCTTGCTGTCGTGTATTATGAGTTGCTCAAACCGAACGAAACCATTACTGGAGCTGTCTACCGAACACGATTGATGAGAATGAGTGGAGCACTCAAGGAAAAGCGCGCCCACTACTACTCCAGATACGACAAAGTTATTCTCCTGCATGATAATGCTCTTCCACATGTTGCGGCGCCGGTCAAAACCTATTTGGAAACACTCAGTTGAGAAATTTTACCCCACCCGCCGTATTCACCAGACATTGCTCCTTCTGATATCCACTTGTTTCGATCGATGACACATGACCTGTGTGAGCAACACTTCACATCATATGAAGATACCAAAAATTGGGTCGATTCGTGGACAGCCTCAAAAGATGAAGCATTCTTCCGACGCGGTATCCGTATGCTACCAGAAATATGGGAAAAAGTAGTGACAAGCGATGGACAATACTTCGAATAAAACACTAGGTACTGTCCTTTCACGATAAATTCCCAATTTTTTATTAAAAACGGCGGAAACTTATTTGTACACCTTAAGGGGATATTCTAGTCTAGAGGCATGAATTTCGGGTGGTTTTTGAAGCTCTGTACAAACGAAACAAAAAATATAGTTACTATCCATTTTTTTATCATTTGTTTATTGATATTTTAAAATGACATAAAAAAATTAACTGGAAAAAAAAGACTCAAAAAATCAAGTTATGAGCTGGCAAAGTGCTGGGTCCAAAAAAAGGGTGTCCTGGCGTACAGGATTTCAACCCTTCTGGTCATCTGAAACAAAAAAGCCGAACGGATTCTTAATTAGTATAGATGCCCCTATAGCCCGAACCTTGGAAATGTCAAAACAAAATTTTTTTCATTAAATGGCGGCCGTTTGAAAAAAAAACATTTCTTTTTGCATGTTTTTTTAACAATTACGATTTTTTTTTAAATAGTAAAATTAAAATTTGATCTGAGCGTGCTTGAGGCGATAGAGGAATGTATAAAGAACATTCACACCAAATTTCAAATAAATCGGTTCATTAGAACTTAGGATATTGTGCACGCCAACTCGAAAAAAGTAGTTTTGAGAAAAACGCGTTTATAGTTTTGAGACAAGTTTCCGGCAATTTTACTCTGTTAGCACGTCCACGTTGCTTAAAGGCTGGCTCAAAACTAATTTACTAAATAAAACTAAATACGTTTCGTGTTTCGTAAGTACTCGGGCAGCGTCTATACATATATTATTCATTTGTTCCGGTCGGACCGGAACCGATGCCGCGTCACAAAAATGGCTGTAACTCATAAAATAATTGAAATTTTGAAAAATCCTTTTAAGGGCATATTCTTGAATGTCTAAACTTTGGAAATATGAAACAAAAAAAATTCTATTTTTTCAAATTTGTAGACTAGAATACCACCTTAATTTCTGCGCCTAGCGTATAAACACGATTTAATTTTTTTTTTGTAGACATCCCATCCTCATTTTTTACATAGCTACTAATAACTACTTCTTATCTTGTCCTCAGTAGTTAGTCCTACTAAAATTCTTCTTCTACTTCATTTTTTTACATCGCTAGTAATAACTTCTACCTACTTTTTCCTCTTCCTCTTCCTCTTCCTCTTCCTCTTCCTCTTCCTCTTCCTCTTCCTCTTCCTCTTCCTCTTCCTCTTCCTCTTCCTCTCCCTCTCCCTCTCCCTCTCCCTCTCCCTCTCCCTCTCCCTCTCCCTCTCCCTCTCCCTCTCCCTCTCCCTCTCCCTCTCCCTCTCCCTCTCCCTCTCCCTCCCTCTCCCTCTCCCTCTCCCTCTCCCTCTCCCTCTCCCTCTCCCTCTTCCTCTTCTCATTTTCCTTCTTCTCATTCTCCTTCTTTAACCAAGCTGCTAGTCGTTCTAATGACACGCTTCTCCTTGTTGTAGGTTACTCGGCTGCCGCCCTTCTAGCCATTGCCTTCGCGTTGCCGTTCGCGTGGCGCGTCCTGGTGCACCGAGAGCACGGCCACTGGGAGCACCCGCTGCCCGCGTTCTACTTCGCGCACCTGGAGCTCTTCCTCGGCAACGGATGCCTCGGCGTCGGCGTCGCCATGCTGCTGGCACTCACGCTCGAGCGCTACGTGAGCGTCTGTCACCCGGGGCGGGCCAGGCCGATCCTCGGCTCGCCCAGGCGGGCGGTGGCCCTCATCCCCGCCGCCACGTTCGCCCTCTACGTGCCCATCATCTTCCGCAGCCAGATCAGGACGTGCAGGCTGCCGACGGCCGACGGCGGCGCCGTCGTCATCTACCAGAGGATGGAGGACACGGACTACATCACGCATCCGCTGTACAGCGTCTACAAGGTGGTGCTGGAGTTCATATTTAAGGTGAGGCGAGTGGATTCGAAAAGGCTCTCCCCTGGAAGTTGCCTGGAGGGCAGTGCGGGCCAAAGATTAGAGAGAAACCACGGCTCTTTAAGGCTTTTCCAGGGGATGTTTATAACGCGGAGAAAGCCTGAGGGTGACGGAGCAATTCTGATACCATATTCGAATTCACAGTATCAAAATACATACATACAGTGTGTCCCGTTTTTTTTTGGAACCACCCCTATAACTTTGGAACGGGAAGTCGTATCAATTTGAAATTTTGGTGAATGATCAACTTTTGCTACGTGCATAATTAGATGAAGTGGCATTAAAATTACTCCATAGGCGTGCGCTCTAGGGCACTTTAAAGGGTCACTTTTTTCAAGAACTAACATGAGCGATTGGAGTGGATAAAATCCAATGACATATTCTTATTCAGCACTAGAATAAACCCCCCTGGTGCAAAAATTCAAGTACCTACCTTTACTAGTTATCGAGATACAGTGTGTTTATTTTTTTTGGAGGAGCCACCCCTATACCTTTGGAACCAGGAGTCGGATCCATTTGAAATCTTGGCAAATATTCTCGGCAAGTAATTAATCCCTGCTACGTGCATAATTAGGTAAATTGGTGACAAAATTACTCCATAGGCGTGCGCTCTAGGGCACTGTAAAAGTCATTTTTTTTCCAAAAAATAACAAAAAATCTTACAGTTTGTAACCCATTGACGATTCTTCTCAACCCAATGTCTTATGTTTTGCGACGATACTACGCCGTTTGTCGTAAATGTGGCCTCATCAGAAGAAATTTTTCTTATAAAATATCTTTCATTTAAACATCGTCTTTCAGCCCGAAGACAATAATTGATGTGGACTGAATAATTGAATTCATGTGGATTGAATAATTGAATAATTGATTTCATGTGCATTCTCCCTCATAAAATTTACTATAGCCTCATCTTCTTGGACATATCGTCTATTATTTACAGGCTTTTTTAAGATTTACTATCAGGATAAAGTAAAATTATCATGACGGCTTATTTTCAAGACGATCTGTTTTCACAAAGCAGCCTATGAATATCAAACTAAATATGAAACTGTCAAACAAAGTTTGAAGTATTATTCATGTCAATTTATTGTGCATTAGGCAGTAAGGTGTAATTTTATTGTGAAACAATGTCCTTCAGTATTAAAGAAAAAGTGGAAATTATTAGGCTGACAGGTGAGAACAGATCCTCAAGAGAAGTTGCCGAAATATTTAACACGCGTCATCCAGATCGTCGGAGACCAATTACCCATAGTGTAGTGGTCGAAATTAATTTATTTTTTAATGAATCGGGAGCGGTTTCTAAGAAGATTTTAAAAAAGCCTATAAATAACAGACGATATGGCCACGAAGATGAGATTATAGTAAATTTTGTGAGGGAGAATCCACATACAAGTTTACGGAATGCAGAAATAAATTTACCCAGGTCAAAATCATCAATTGCGCGATGCCTAAAATATAATAAAATACACCCTTTCAAGCACAAATTTTTACATACGTTGGAAAATGGAGATGCAGAGAGGCGGCTCAATTATTGTCTTTGGGCTGAAAGACAATGTTTAAATGACAGATATTTTCTAAGAAAAATTTTGTTTTCTGATGAGGCAACGTTTACGACAAACGGCGTAGTGTCGTCTCAGAACATAAGATAGGTATTGGGCTGAGGAGAATCCCTACTGACACACTGTATCTCGATAACTAGTAACGGTAGGTACTTGAATTTTTGCACCAGGGGGTGCTGAATAAGAATATGTAATTGAATTTCATCCACTCAAATCCCTCATGTTAGTTCTTGAAAAAAAGTGACCATTGAAAGTGCCCTAGAGCGCACGGCTATGGAGTAATTTTGTCACCAATTTACCTAATTATGCACGTAGCAGGAATTAATTACTTGCCGAGATTATTTGCCAAGATTTCAAATGGATCCGACTCCTGGTTCCAAAGGTATAGGGGTGGCCCCCCCAAAAAAAATTAACACACTGTATCTCGATAACTAGTAACGCTAGGTACTTGAATTTTTGCACCAGGGGGTTTATTCTAGTGCTGAATAAGAATATGTCATTGGATTTTATCCACTCCAATCGCTCATGTTAGTTATTGAAAAAAGTGACCCTTTAAAGTGCCCTAGAGCGCACGCCTATGGAGTAATTTTAATGCCACTATCTATCATCTAATTATGCACGTAGCAAAAGTTGATCATTCACCAAAATTTCAAATTGATACGACTTCCCGTTCCAAAGTTATAGGGGTGGTTCCAAAAAAAACGGGACACACTGTATACTATGGTAGAGGTTCTCGAACTAGATATTTTTTTTGTGTTGCCGGGTTACAACCCTTTGAGGACCCTGTATCGATACTAGTTATTTGTGTCGTATCCTCAGAGAGCTCCCAACCTGTACTAGAGGGTGTGGCTATTAAATAATCGGACTGCTGCCATAACACTTTTTGTTAGTTACCAATTACAGTAGCAACTTTTTTGCCTTCAATGTACTCCCCTTGGTGATCTCTAACCGCTCCATACGACTTTTCCATTGTTGAAAGCAGTGCTGGAAGACCGCTTCTGTCAACGATTGTCCCCCTCAGTGCCGATTTGACCTTGGGAAATAAAAAAAATTCAGAGGGGCAAGGTCGAGCGAGTATGGTAGATGTTCCAACACAGTAATGCTGTATTTTGCAAAACACGCCTTCACAGACAAAGCATACTGGGCCGGTGCATTGCCTTGGTGAATCTTCCATGATTTGGTCTTCCACAAATCGGTTCTTCGTCTTCTCACACGCTCACGAAGGGCCGTCAGGACCTCGATGTAATAATGTTGATTGACCGTCTGACTCTCGGGGACCCAGTGAACGTAAACAATGCTTCGAATGTCAAAAAAGATGATCATCATCGCTTTGAATTTTGATTTGCTCATCCTGGCTTTTTTTGCCTTGTCGAGTTCGGGCTCTTCCAATGCGTGTATTGGCGCTTTGTTTCGGGGTCTTAAGTAAAAAAACACGATTCATCACAAGTAATCACCGTATCTAACAAGCCTGGATCAGTGTCAATGTTGTTTAGAATGTCAGCGCAAATGTTCATTCTTGATTCGTTTCACGTCCCCCCTTTACACCGTTTAAACTATTCAAAAACTTGTGCAGGATAAACATTAATTCCTGTACAGTTTTTTCAACCTAAGCTTCTATCAAAGTTTTCTCCAGTTTAACAAGAAACTTCAGATTAATCCGTTGCTTCATCTGAACATTTATTCGATGCGTCACTGGTGCGACTTCTACAGTCAAACTGAGCGACTCACTGGCTTGTCCAGTGAGTTCAAGGTGGGGAAAGTATCACCAGACACAGTTCTGTTCAAACTTGTCGCAATACGCTCGCAGAGCGCTGGTAACAGCATCAATTCGGTTATTTAATAGCCATACCTCGTATATCTACTGCAAATATACAGATACAGGTAGCTACAACTTTAATACTGTTTCACATACTCTATTTTCAAATTAAGTATGCAAAGACCAGAATTAAAAAAAATCATATATCTCAGAAACCGTCGTTTTGGCATATTATTAACATAATATTAGGCGTCAGAATTTAGAAAGCCAGCGCCACTGCGGAAAATTTTGGAACTAATTATTGTGCCCTTACTCAGTTGTTACGTTTAATATATTATTTTTTTATAATGTTTTACCTTTTTTTAAACATTTTATAATGTTTTACCTTAAGACACCATTTGTGATAATATATGTATATCAAGGTTTATCGATTATTAGTTGTTGACATAATTTGATTGGTTTTCTTTTGATTTTTAGTTTTGATAGAAATAAGACCAATAAATAAGGTACGGATTAATAAGGCATATCTGTGTTGTTTTTTTTTTTTTTTTTAGAAATTGTTTAGAAAACATTAATTAGGTATATTTTTAAGTAAAATGAATGAAGTACATCAAACTGAGTAAGTTAAATCTTCCATTGCGGAATTTTTTTCTTCATTCGAAGAGTTCTGGATGATCATTCATCACGTTCTTTTGCAAACGTAATTTATTTTAAAGTACTTTCTATAGTTTTTTAATATCTTCCGCTTTTTTATCCTTGGCTGAAACAGACAAAAATTATAATATATTTACATTAACCTCAGAACAGTAAAACTTACCCACTATACCTGTTTATATGTTAAAATAAATTTCCAGAATACAAAGGAATCTAAGTAAAGACACCACTCTTCCATTAAAATAAAAAAAAAGTTCATGAAAGTTCCATATACGCTACTAGCGACCCGCCCCGGCTTCGCACGGGTGCACGCGGACTTTTTTGTAGACCTTTTTAAGGTGTACAATATTGTAGTACATTATTTTGATCTCTCTCGTAGGGTTCAGCCAGCGTTTGCAATGTAAGCGCAAAAAAAATGTGTTTATTTACGACATCACATTAAACACAGCGGGAAGCGACAAAAAATCAATCAATCGACATACAAAAAAAAAAACAATCTTTTGATGTACACGTAATGAGTTTTCAGGAAAAATGAAAAACATGAAAATTTCAAAATGCGATATCTCGACGAAAAAAAAAGATATTTGAGTAAACTCAAGGCATTTGAAATAAAAATCCTTGTACTATAAGATCCCACACATGTTTTTTTGAGAAAAAAAATTCGCGGTGCTACATAACCTCAAATATGTCAAAAAACAGCGTTTTTTCCATTTTTAGGTTAGAATATCTCAAAAACCTGACGTGATAGACCAATCCTGAACCCGGATTGGTTTTCAGCGGGAAAAATTACTTCGGAAACTTATATGCATCGTCCACGAGCACAAAATTTTCAAAATTTTGCAGGATAGTGTAATCGGCAACGGCAAGTAAGTTCTAAATTTGGAATATATGTGGGTATATTGGAAATTATATGAAGAAATGTCTTGAATATCCATTTAGATACAAATATTGAAGCTGAGAAACTGTTAGGTTGGTTCAGCTGAAAACTAATATGTCAACAAAAAAATTATTTTCAAATTGATTATAGAAGAATCCACAAAAATATATTTCAGTTTGGACCTTAACATTTTGGTACCTGTGATGCGATTACTAATGAGTAATATCATTACGACGCCTGAGTTACCACGATGCCCACGATGCTGTCTTGGTACGTTTACATACTCGCATCACTGTCTTGCATCAAGGGTTTTCCAATAGAGACGGACCGACGTTGACAGGCTGTGGCGGCCATGTTGTTTTGGCAGCGTCTGTCAAATATATTGTTTATTATTCAGTCACTGCTGCCAAATCACCATAGCAAGTTATACGATTGAGCAGCACGTCCAAATGATAAAACTTTATTATCAAAATGAGTGTTCGTTAGTGAAAACGTTCGGTACACAATCTGCCAACACCAGTACGTCAAAGGAATGCCATATCGGCCGAGAACATCGCCGCTGTCCGTGTAAGTGTACAGGAGAACCCGAGCAGTCAATTCCTTGCCGTGCACAAGAACTCGGCCTTTCACAGAATTCAACTTGGCGAATTTTGCGTCGGAACTTGGGCCTACACCCGTACAAGATCCAACTGACCCAGGAGTTCTAAGTTAATGACCATAGACAACGCCGGTTGTTCGTTGACTCGGCTTCGGAGCGTTTGGAAGAGGACCCCAATTTTGGTCCAAAAATCATTTTTAGTGGCGAGGAGCATTTTTGGATGAATGGCTGTGTTAACAAGCAATATTGCCGTATATGGGACGACGCCAACCCACACGAGGTTCACCCGGTGGCACTGCATCCACAAAAAGTTACTGTTTGGTGCGGATTTTGGGACGGCGACGTCATTGGTCCGTACTTTTTCGAAAACGACGTTGGTGAGGACATCACTGTCAACGGCGACCGGTACAGATGAAAGATAACCAATTTTTTTGGCCTAAATTGAACGATATGGACGTGGACGACATGTAGTTCCAGTAAGACGGCGCTACGTGCCACACAGCGAACGCCACGATGGACATTCTGCATGAACGATTTGAGGGTAGGGTAAATGTGGGAGAGATGCCGCAGTGGGAGAGAAGACGCAAGGACCATTTGGAACTACTGTTATAATTTCAACGGCAATTTCACTTACTTATAGTCAGTTGATGCATAACCGTGCACCGTAAGTCACTTACATGCAAATCGAACGTTTACGTTAATTAATATTTAAAAAAACACTGTTCAGGCGTGGCTAATAATTTTTCAGTGGCTTCAAAAATATTGGGCAAAGCACCAGTGCAGTTTATATTCATTTGTATTTTTTATTTGTGATTAGACGTAGGATCATTAATATTATGTTTAACTACACCGTGATCGCTATGGCATTAAACAGCTATAGGAAATTGAGTGCAGCGTCTCTCCCATCTATTGGGGAGAGATGCTGCAAAGTATTGTGGGATAGAAGCCGCACTAAGTGGTGCTTACCCACACAATCTACAGGCATGAAACATGCTTTTTGCATGTCGGATCTTCAGTTAACTAATACAGAAGTTATCGGATGTCAACCGTCCTCTCCTAAAACCAGTGTAACTGAAGCTTTACACAGTTTGGAGGAATGAGAAAAGATGCACTAAATCCGAGATTAAAACAATCTCAATCAGATACGATAATGCAAAAGTTCCTCTAATAACAATTCAGAACCTCAACCATCGACTTCGACCACTTATCGCCCGTACTTTCTAATATTAGAAAACGCAAAAAACAACCGGCAGTTCGTTTAACTAACCCAAGTTGTATAAAAGACATAAAATATATAATATAATAATAATTTGTATATACATTGAATAAAATGTTGTCCTTAATACGGACAAAAAGGGCCAAGTTAAATATGTATCTAAAGGGTTAAAACGAAAGTAAAAGAAGCAATCATCCTTATTATCTGAATCTGAAGTAGAAATATCAGCTCATTCCTAAACTAGCGATATTACTGATATTGAGGAAAATGAATGCGGAGTCTCGAACTTTGGAAATATAGGAACTATGTCAAAATCAGACTGAATTGAGTATACACGATGCAAACGTTGGTTACATGAAACGTGTAGAGCATTCGAAGTTGCCTGGAACCCATGGGGAAAGTATTTATTGAAGAAGGCTCAAGTGAAAAAATAATTTAATCTTATTTCCTGTAAGCCATCTCTCCCTCTAGATATGCGGCGACTCACCCATTGCATGTAGGAGAGTTGGCCTCCTGTATATGACAACAAAATATTTTTTTATTTGCTTATTTCTTGCCATAACCACTTGTGTTATGTTCCGTTTGTTGAATAAATGTTTCTAAAGTATGGCTCTTATTTTAGCCAGTTTTTAATGCATTATTAAGGGGAGTTATTGCACATTCTAAAAAAAGTGTGGCGTCTCTCCCACATTTACCCTATACAAAATGAACATAACCCAGGCCATCGCTTAAATTAGGCCGGATCTCTGGGCAAAGTCATTAAAAATTGGACCGCGATTGGAGAAGCCGCGGCGGACATTGTCGATTCCATACATAAAGGCATACATGGTGTTTCATATAAAAAAATAATTTTAAACAGCTTGTTTTATTCCATTTCAACATCTAGTCCAATCAATCTGTCATGACCTAATGTTAAATAATATCCCAAAAATCCTAACAGGAAACAAACAATATGGTGATATAGGAAAAATAATTCTCAGAAAGATAGCGTTTTTTTCCTTTTGCTCGTAAACGGCGAAGTTAACCTAAAAAATTCATAAAAGTAAAAAAAAAACGTTTTTCGCTAATAAAAAAAAACTCTGATCGGAAAAAGTTAAATTAGAAAGTTGTAGGTAGGTAATAAAAAAACCTATCGAATCGTATTTTTGAATATATCGATTGCTATATTGCTTTTCGAGGTATATCGAAAAAAACCGTAAAAAAAATCGCCTTTTTTGTTTTTGCTATATCTCTTGCAAATTAAGGTTGTGACACTTGTTACTTACTGTAAATATAGCACTCGGCGACCGAAAAAAGTGTACTTTTTTAAAATTAAAAAACCTAAAAAATTTTCGAGATATCTATTTTTCGAAAAAAACTCATCTCGGAAAGCGGCTCTTCTATCTCGACGAAGAGTCGTAGAGAAACGAATCGGGGCTCATTTTTTTTCCTTAAGAGTTGTACTTTTATGGTAAAAAACAGTGATAACGATTTTATTTATTTTAATGGTCCAAAAATGACATTGAAGAAAGTAAAAATTTTTTAGTCGTGTTTTTCTTTAATATCTTTTTCGATATCCATTTCTCGATAATATCTTTTACAGGAATCGATTGCTTGCATTTTTACGTAAATTTTATTTAAAAAAAACGTTGCTCTGCGGCCTTCTGGAGCCGAGATAATTTTTTTTTTTTTCAAAAAATTCCACAGGACGCTATTTAAGTGCTACAGCGTCCATTCTTACAAAGATTGAAGTTGAAGACTTATATTTTCAATAAAAAAATACTGTGGCTCATTTTAGCCGCTTCTGCATATTTAATTGTGCGTCAATTCGAGCATGGCGCGAGCTAACTGTAGCTGGCGGCGAACTGGGGGTAACGGGTAACGCTATTCGGCCGCTCCGAAAACTGAATTCGCACGTTCAAAAGCACTTATATAGAGACATCCAAAAAAACCTCATCAACTCAGGCTATGAACGAGAGAGATGGAAATAGCGGTCATGTCTAAGCTTTTTGGTTATGTCAAACTTTTGAAAAGTGACTGTCACAATTTGTAAAATAAACAATGGCTGTCATATGATGTGACAATCTTGACAAGTAAATAAGGTTATAAATTCAATTAAGAATAGAAATACGTCTTTTTTCTCGGCCAACTTTGATGACGTTTTTTTGGATGTCTATACTTTCAAAATCTTTATTCTCTCGACTTCTAGACCACGTACAAAAATCCTTCTGTATTTAATCTGGGGTCGCTCGACGTGACAAATCGAAATATGACATTTACGACGGCCTCGAATGCATAATTACCTTTTAATAAAAATTTAATTTTTTTTCTTAAGTCTAACATTCTCTCGCCTCTTGTTACCACTCAAATAATTATTCAATAATTGTTTATGAAATAAAATAAAGTACGTTTTATGGTAATTATAACTTTAATTTAAAGTTTAAAATTCATAACACTGTTACAAAATATTTATTTAATTGAAGTTTATGTATATCACTCTAAATATGTATATAATCTCCGTCTCTTCAATTCGCTCGATTGTGTTTCATTTTGTCCTTCCTCTTCCATACTTTCATTTCCTACATTCTGCACACACTCGTCTTCATTTTCAACATAATTGGTTTCATGATTCAAGAGCGTCAAAACAGTCATCATCTAATTGGATCTTCGTAGTTTCAAAATTTTCACATTGTGATGCATCACAATGTAAACAGACACTCGTGCATATTAATTTTTTTTACAGCCACAGTTTTTATTCTTGCAACCGCTTGCAACTTGCCTCTTATAAACACAAAATAATTAGTCTAGACGTAATAAATAATAATCATAAAGTAAGAAAGTAATTAAAATATTAAATTAATGTTGTCAAGTACCGTAAATCACATAATTTCAGTGTATAGTAAATTATAAAAATAAAGAAAATGTAATGAAACACGCAATAGAAAGTGAAAGTTTCATGATGGCGGTATTTTTTGTTATAAATAACTATTTGAGCGGTAACAAGAGGCGAGAGAATGTAAGACTAAAGAAAAATTAAATTTTTCAAAGGTAATTATGCATTCGAGGCTGTCGTAAATGTCATATTTCGATTTGTCTCGTCGAGCGACTCCAGATTAGGTACAGAAGGATTTTTGTACGTGCTCTAGAAGTCGAGATAATAAAGATTTTGAACGTATAAGCGCTTTTGAACGCGCGAAGTCAGTTTTCGGAGCGGCCGAATAGCGTTACACGTTACCCCCACTCCGCCGCCAGCTAAAGTTAGCTCGCGCCGGGCTCGAATTGACGCACAACTAAGGGAACATACCCATACTACGTGACCCATTTTTTACAATTTTTTACCCCCCCCCCCCAGTAGTATAGTAGTATATGTCAAGATCCCCCCCCTCCCCCACTAGTTTTCATGTAGTAATTCATATGTATGGTTTTAATAATTTTTTGCAAACAGAAAGTTGAAAAAAAAAAAGATTTGGCTCATATGTGCGGAATATGTGCGTCAGTGTTGCCACCTGTGAGTTTAAAAAGCACTAAACGCTGAGCGCCATATTTGAATATAGGTCGAAAAAGCGGGGATTTCCCTAGAGGATATTGACTACGTGACGCAAAGCTAAGCCCCTCCCCCGCCCCTGTGACCAAGCGTGGTACTTTGAAGACCCCCTTCCCCCACCCCCCTGAACGGGTCACGTAGTATGGGTACGTTCTCTAAAAATGCAGAAGCGGCTAAAATGAGCCACAGTACAACTCTTGGGGGAAAAATGAGCCCCGATTCGTTTCTCTACGACCCTTCGTCGAAATAGAAGAGCCGATTTTCGAGATGATTTTTTTTTTTCGAAAAATCGATATAACTCGAAAAATTGTTAGTATTTTTCAATTTTAAAAAATACACTTTTTTCGGTCACCGAGGGCTATATTTACAGTAAGTAACAAGTGTCAAAACCTTAATTTGCAAGAGATATAGCAAAAACAAGAAATGTCTATTTTTGACGGTTTTTTCGATATACCTCGAAAAGTAATATAGCAATCGATATATTCAAAAATACGATTCGACAGGTTTTTCTAATACCTACAACTTTCTAATTTAACTTTTTCCGATCAGAGTTCACGTTTTTTTTTTTTATTAGCGAAAAACCGTTATTTTGACTTTTATGAATTTTTAGGTTACCTTCGCCGTTTACGAACAAAAGGGAAAAAAACGCTTTCCTATAATTATTTTTCCTATATCACCATATTTTTTGTTTCCTGTTAGAATTTTTGGGATGCTCTTCTACCTATTGATTGGACTAATCGACCCGCCCTTATTGGAAACCCTTTACTTACTCGTACATGCCTCTAGACTGTTCACATTAGGTCCGCGCTTATTCGCTTGAACGTTTCTTTCCCATTATTCCGACATATTAAGAGAAAAATCTGTCCGAAGGTCATCCCCGTGATTCTGCTCGCCGCCCTCAACCTGCGCATCCTCATCGTGTACAGGAGGTCGTGCGAGAAGCGCCGGAAGATGACGCTCAGCAGGAAGGTCTCCGGAGAGGAGGACCCCAGGAAGTTCGCCGAAGAACGGCGGTTGGTGCTCCTCCTCGGCTCTACCAGCATCCTCTTCCTCGTCTGCGTCACCCCCATGGTAATACTCAACGTGACGCTGTCGGAAGCCAACTTAACAAAGTACCCCTACCAGGTGAGGAATAGATATAGTCTATTTATATAGTTTGTATAGAGCACTTTTCTGATTTATCTTCAATATAGCAGAAAAGTGCTCAGTGTTTAAAAAGAGTCCTGAATAAAGTTTCTCGGCGCGATAATTAGGTAAAAAAATAGTAGAAATTGATTGTGTCTGTTTTGGATAAAAACGGTATGTAGGAACCTTAGTAAAAAAAATCGATAAAAGTGCCGAAACCGTTTTTTTTTGCGGATTAAGGGACGAAAAATAATTTTCTTCATAAAACAAAAAATAGCACGTTGTAGCGCTTGAAAAAACGAAAAAAAAATGGGTTTTTGGTGATCAAAATCGGTTCTTTTTGTGCAAAAAAGTTTTTGCACAAAAAAATAAAACCAGATGAAATATGCCCATTTTTTGAAATCGAATTACAAGGGTTTTAATGGTCGCAGGAACTTCTGCTTAAATTGTAGCTTTTGGTCGTGCATATCGGCAGTAAAAATTTCATGCAAAAATAATAAGAACTTTTGCATAAATCGAAAAAAAACTAAAAAAAGGTCGTTTCGAAAAACGGCTTGAACAAGCCGAAAAATGGTCGTAGAGCATTTTTTCCTGAGCTTAAATTACAGTCATTAAATTCCCTACAAATCCATTATCGCGACTTGTGGGAGAGGTTCCTTCAATCGGCTGAAAACGCGTTTGAAAATCAAGCGTCGCGTTGCTTCGAGCGCTCGGGTAAGCGAGTGCACGCGTGGTGGGGGAAGCCTCTCTCGCCGCAGACTTCTGTCAGCGCGTCTGAAGCTTCTTCCAGCGCAGGAGAGGCTTCCCCCACCACGCGTCCACTTCCCACTCACTCGCGTACCCGAGCGCTCGAAGCAACGCGACGCTTGATTTTCAAACGCGTTTTTCAGCCGATTGAAGGAACCTCTCCCACAAGTCGCGATAATGGATTTGTAGGGAATTTAATGATGATAATTTAAGCCCAGGAAAAATGCTCTACGACCATTTTTTGGCTTCTTCAAGCCGTTTTTCGAAAAGACCTTTTTTTTAGTTTTTTTTTCGATTTATGCAAAAAGTTCTTATTATTTTTGCATGAAATTTTTACTGCAGATAGGCACCACCAAAATCTACAATACGACAAAGCAGAAGAAGCAGAAGAAGCAGAAGCAAAGAAGTTTCTGCGACCATTAGAACCCTTGTAATTTGATTTCAAAAAATGGGCATTATTCATCGGTTTTTATTTTTTTGTGCAAAAACTTCTGAACTGATTTTAATCACCAAAGGCCCATTTTTTTCGTTCTTTTCAAGCGCTACAACGCGCTATTTTTTGTTTTACGAAAAAAAAATTATTTTTCGTCCCTTAATCCGCAAAAAAACGGTTTTCGGTTCTTTTTATCGATTTTTGTACTAAGGTTCCTACATACCGTTTTTATCCAAAACATACACAATCAATTTCTACTATTTTTTACCGCCGAGAAACCTTATTCAGGACTCTTTTCAAAAAATAAACTATCTAGCCTGGACTATAAGGAGGCATGGGACCTTATGGGCTAAGGTCCCTAAGGTAATTCGAGTATTTTTGCATTAGAAGAGTCAATCTTGTGGGAAAATGTAGGTAATATCCCGAAGAATGAGTGTGCAAAAACTGGATTATGTCGGATGAATAGTTTTTTGCACAATAGTCGAACAAAGTTTTTACATCGTATTTTGAATATTCCATAACACGTCGAGCGATAGATTAAATAACATTTTCTCGACGGATTCAGAAAATACAGAGCGTAAACTACAATTGGTCCGTTTACTTTGTTTCATTTAAATGCCATTAAATTGGTGTAAAACGCCTCTGAACACAACGCAAAATGTTCGGGGCGCGCTGAGAGCCGAGCGAGGTATAGGTGGCGGGGGAGCGAGGGGGAAGCGGCGCCAGCGACCAGCAAATTTCGCGCTGTGTTCAGAGGCCTTTACACCAATTTAATGGCATTTAAATGAAACAAAGTAAATGGACGAATTATAGTTTACAATCTGTAGTTTCCGAAACCGTCGAGAAAATGTTATTTAATCTATCGCTCGACGTGTTATGGAATATTCAAAATACGATGTAAAAAACTTTATTCGACTATTATGCAAAAACTATTCATCGGACATAATCCAGTTCTTGCACACTCATTCTTCGTGATATTACCTACATTTTCCCACAAGATTGACTCTTCTAATGCAAAAATACTCGAATTACGAATTTATTAAGAAAAGGTAATTTTTTGCGTTTTTTCCGAGTTTTCTCAGCGAAAAATGTACCGATTGACTTTGCAGGTTAACCCAACTTGCTAGCGCCTTCATACCCACAAAAAAATATGTACCAGCTACAGTGAACCTCCTTGGTTCACACGTTACAAGATGTTATTAGATTTTTATTCCATATGACGTATATTGGTCACCCAACACTTCAGTATTCCCCTTTGCAATCTTCAGTTAAGGTTGTCGCGAAAACAAAATGTTCTCAATTTTAAAAAATTTTACAAATTGTTACTCACGTGAATTCTCCTATGTACCTCAATGGGATTTACCTAGCGCAGTGTATATCCGTCAAAAATTTGGATTCAAAAGATTCATAACGAAGTATGTGATCAACAATAAAAAAATAATACGTCTATTACACGTACATGTTTTTAGTGTTACCAGGTAGTGTTTTTTAAATATATGAGGTGTGTAAATTAAGTAATGAGACTGGTTTTTTAATTTTCTTTTTATTCGAATAGAATTACAATCCAGTAGTCTCCTTCAAAATAACTTCCTTGGGAAGCCACACACCGCTGGAGACGGTTCTTCCATTCTTCATAGCAGTGCTGGAACTCATATACTGGAATAGCCTTCAGCTGGTCGGTTACAGCCCTTGAAGTGATTTTTCAAACTCGGGAAAAGAAAAAAATCACTAGGACTCAGTTAGTCAGGTGAATAAGGAAGCTGACGAGCCACAGGAATGTTTTTACTGGTTAAAAACTCGTTTACTGGAATGGCTGTCTGGCATGGCGGCGCATTGTCGTGATGCAACATCCAGTTGTTATTGATATTTGGTCTCACACACATGACCCTTTTTCGAAGTTTTTCAAGAATCTCTCTGTAAAAGTGTTAATTTACTGTTTGGCATGGAGGCACAAGCTCTTTGTGGATAATTCCCTGGCTATCAAATAAGCAAATCACCATTCATTTGATCTTCGACTTGCTCATTCTTGCTTTTTTTGGGTCTTGGAGAGTTTGAAGTGTGTCATTCCATGCTTTGGCGCTTGGTTTCCGGCTCGTATTCAAACACCCAAGTCTCATCACCAGTAATTAGCCGAGGAAAAGCACAAAAAAGAGCCAACCTCCAAAATTTCCGCAGTAAAATGGATTTTGACGTAATTAGGCTCGTTGGATTCCTTGTAAAATTTAGAAAAAATGTTACCTATATTTGTGATATACAAATCAGAAACTGCATTACTGCACCTAAAAAATGCATTCTTGGGGTGCAATTTTTCCAGCCAATTAAAGAAAAAAATCATAATTCGAGAATACATTATCGAAACGGGCTGAATTTGGTTACTCGGGGGTTTTTGGGGTCGCTGATCGCGAATATGATGTCATAAATTGACCCCGATGAACTTGGGGACCAGGAACCCTGGTCACCAGGCCCATCCCAGAGGTTTTCCCTCGAATTCGGCCTGAAACTAAACGAAAATGGTTACTCGGGGGTTTTTGGAGTCGCTGATCATCAATACGTTGTTAGTTTTGTTGTCCGTTACACCTGGAGGACCAGGAACCCTGGTCGCCAGGCCCATTCGCTTTGAAATTCTCGGAATAGTGACTATAATATCTTGACGCCCATTTTTTTTAAATACGCGTCTTGAAGCGTACTTTCAAGATATTATAGTCACAATTCCGAGAATAACGAAGCGAACGGGCCTGGCGACCAGGGTTCCTGGTCCTCCAGGTGTATTTAACGGACAACCAAACTAACAACGTATTCATGATCATCGACCCCAAAAACCCCCGAGTGACCATTTTCGTTTAGTTTCAGGCCGAATTCAAGGGAAAATCTCGGGGATGGGCCTGGTGACCAGTGTTCCGGATCCCCAGGTTCATCGGGGTCCATTTCTGACAGATTCGTGATCAGCGACCCCAAAAACCCCCGAGTAACCAAATTCAGCCCGTTTCAACAGTGTATTCTCGAATTATGATTTTTTCTTTGATTGGATGGGAAAAGTGCACCCCAAAAAAATGCATTTTTTAGGTGCAGTAATGCAGTTTCTGATTTGTATATGACAAAAATAGATAACATCTTTTCAAAATTTTACAAGGAATCCAACGAGCCTAATTACGTCAAAATCCATATTACTGCGGAAGTTTTGGAGGTGGAATGCTAAATTTACTCATTTAAATAACACGTTCCATAAAATGCGGATCATTTTCAATCGATTCCAAAAAAGTCGACACCTTTCTCTCATGATGTCCTTTTGTTCCTGCGAAAGGTTTTTTGGAACCATTTTTGCGCAGATTTTTCTCATCCCCAATTCGTTAGTCAAAATCTTATGAACAGTGGTGTGATTCAAATTTAACTCTCACCCGATCATTCTTGTCGTCAACCGACGATCTGAACGCACACGATCCCGTATTCTATCGACATTTTCATCGGTTCTGGAGCATGAAGGCCTTCCGCTGCGTGGTTCATCTTCAATCGACTCTCTTCCTTCTGAAAATGCCTTAAACTACTGAAAAACCTGGGCTCTTGATAAACACTGTCTCTGTAGACGTGTTGAAATTTCGCAAAAGTATCCGTTGCGCTGTGTCCAAGTCTGAAGCAAAACCTGATGGCATACCGTTGCTCAAAATTAATGTCATTCATTTTTAAAACGCATTCGAAAAAAACGGTTTACGAAAATAGTCACAAAGAACAAACAAATGACTCTAACAAGTTCAAACTTGTACTGAAGGTGCATTACATGTTAACCTACCGCCCTTCCTAGTCCCGTTTTCGCAGTGTTGCTAGATCAGGCGCTGTCCTACCAGTCTCATTATTTAATTTTCGTATTTCGCACAGTTATGTAGTATGTACTAAGTACGGCCCTGATTTTTATGGTTTATTTTGATGGTTTATCTCTTATTTATAACGAATGCATAAGTAAGTGCATTTAAACCACCTCACATTTATTAACACATGGTTAGCTAATCGCGCCGTTATTTCTTGTAAAAAGTAAACTGGAATAAAAGCAAACTGTAGTGAAAATAATATGTGATTTTTATAAAGAAGGCTGATGCCCAAACGTTCCAGAAACTTTGTTAAACTCTGATTATGACTATGAGGAAACTACGGTGAGGAATCTTTTTTTAGTGTTATAGTACATATGTATATGATTATTTTGACCTGAATTTTTATAGTATGTATGTATTTTATATATGATTGATTTTCTATATATAATTTTATTTAATGTGAATATCTAATAGTACGTATAATTTTTTTCTTACCCGATAACATGAGGTTGCTCTACTTTACTTTAATAAAATCCTTCAAAACTTCATATTATCGGAAAATAAAGTGAAAAAATATATTTACACTTCGACATATTTACACAACGTATACAAAAGCAATATTTTCTTTATGTTTGTGTACAAAGTAAAGCCTTTCGTTGAAGTCCGATATTTTTCGATTTTCCGCTGTATAAAAGGGATAAACAAGTTTTTTAAACATTGAATTCGAGGCTCTACGAACCGAGATCGGTATTCATCGCGAAGATTTCATGTTAAGGGCGAAATATTTCTCGACATCGGTCACCGTCGGCAGCAGATGTTTTCTTTTTGTTGACTTAATACGATTTGGCCGGAGAAACATGGACAGCAGTGAAGAAAGAGGCGTAACGTCAATCATCGAAAGCCGCTGGGGGGTTGGAAATCGTGATGGGGATGACCCTCTCGTTGGACTGTATCTTTATACCGCGCCTTCAAATAAATTGTCAAGTTCTATTGGTGTACAAATACGTTTCCGCCGTTTTTAATAAAAAAATGGAAATTTATTGTGAACGGACGGTACCTAATGTTTTATTCGTTTTATTTTCCATCGCTTGCCACTACTTTTTCCCATCTTTCTGGTAGCATACGTATACCGCGTCGGAAGAATGCTTCATCTTTTGAGGCTATCCACGAATCGACCCAATTTGTGGGATCTTCATGTGATGTGAAGTGTTGCTCACAGAGGTCATGCGCCATCGATCGAAACAAGTGGAAATCAGAAGGAGCAATGTCTGGTGAATACGGCGGGTGGGGTAAAACTTCCCAATTGAGTGTTTCCAAATAGGTTTTGACCGGCACCACATGTGGACGAGCATTATCGTGCAGGAGAATAACTTTGTAGTGTCTGGAATAGTAGTGGGCGCGCTTTTCCTTGAGTGCTCGATTCAATCTCATCAATTATGTTCGGTATACAGCTCCAGTAATGGTTTCATTCGGTTTGAGCAAGTCATAATACACGACACCAAGCTATTCCCACCAAATACATAAGAAGAGTTTTTTCCATGAATAGGGGAGTTTGGTAAAATGGGGTAGTTAGGTAAAACGGGGTAGTTGCTATTCTAACCATATCTTAGCAGAAATCTATTTGAAAATCATATCCATCGGAAGTACTTCTAAATATTAGTAGATGGCGCCACAATAACAGCCACCGCCACCAACAGTACTTTTATAAACTGACAGTTTGTTTATGACATATAATTTACGTGGTACGATCGATATTTATTGTGTGTTTTCAACTGAATATTTTGGAATATTTATGGGGTAAGTACGCATTTGAAATGAGTACTATTATAGCTTTTTAATAGAGTGTAGACACTGAAACAATGTTGGTTCTTGTGTATGAAAAAGTCAAATTCACTAGGAAACATGCTAGTTGGGTAAAACGGGGTAACGGATGGTCTCTTAAAATGGGGTACCCCGTTTTACCCGAAACCAATTATTGCAATGTTTCTAGTAACTTTAAAATCTAGAAGCTGATATTAATCTATAATATTAGGTAGGTACTGTATTAGATACTGTATAGATACCTTGTTCCAGCGATATGCCTTCGAAATATAAGCGCGTTTCAACCCGTCAATCTTGGGATGAGCGAAACATGAAAAATGCAATTCAAAAGGTAATAAATGCTCAAATGGGGTATAAAAAGGCAGCTCAAACTTTTCATGTTCCACAAACCACTCTAGAGCGTAGAGTTCGTAAAATTCGGGATGGTTCTAATGTCGATAGTGCTGCAATTAAAGGTATGTGCATAAGATATAGGTAGCATTTTTTTGCACAATTTTCATTTGGTTGTACGGCTTGGTAGCATTAAACCTGTTTTCAATGAAGCTCAAGAGAACGAACTTGTTGAACACATTCTTGCAATGGAACCTCGTTTATTTGGCCTAAGCTTAAATGAATTACGCCATTTAGCATACGATTTGGCGGAGAGAAATAATTTGTCACATCATTTCAACCGCGAAAAAGAAATGGCGGGAAAGGCATGGCTGTATGGATTTTTAGGTTGACATCCAGAATTAAAAATACGTACTCCAGAGACTAAAATACCTACTTCAAAAATATTAGTTTTGTAGATAAAATATGCTTCCCCATTTTATCCAACTACTTATCCCATTTTACCCGACCAGTTGGGTAAAACGGGGCAAATGACAAATTTGACAAAATAAAAAATTGCTTCAATAACAATCCTTCTGGATTAACAATGGTTTTAGTTTTCAAAGCACAATATTTCAACGTCCTGGTAGAAACTAAAAAAGATTTTTTATTGCCGACTCTTTTGGAAATATCTGCCCTTGAAGGTTAAGTCCCCATTTTACCCAACTCTCCCCTATTTGGCTTAGCTGTAGATGTTGAAGCATGGCCAGGTGGTCCCCATGATTTCTTCCTTTTTGGATTATCATAGTGGATCCATTTTTCATCACCGGTTACTATACGATGCAGAAAACCCTTTCGTTTATGCCTGGCAAACAGCGTTTCACATGTGAAAAATCGGCGTTCAGTGTTTCTCAGCGTCAGTTCAAATGGAACCCAATTTCCTTGTTTTTGAATCATTCCCAATGATTTCAACCGATTTGAAATTGCTTGTTGAGTTACTCCTAACGTAAGTGTACTACTATATGTAAGTGTTTACTATTGTAAATCTTGATACAATAATACTTCCAAATTCGCGTCTCCTACACTTTCGGCCTTCCGCTACGCTCTTGTCTTCGATGTCAAATTCACCGTTCTTAAACTTTTGAACCCACTCACGACAACTTCTCTCACTTAAGGCAGCCTCACCAAATGCTTCTACAAGCAATCGATACGCCTCAGCTGCAGATTTCTTCAAGTTGAAGAAGTAAATCAAAAGTTCCCGCAAATGACGCTTATTCGGCTCACAAAAGAATATATTATACTGATAAAAAATGACTATTATTTTAAGGTTATGTTGTTGCCTGATGTCCAACCTTACGATAATGACGTTTACATCTGACAATTTTAACCATACTTTACTGGTAGCCCCAACTTTTTTCAAACGGCTGAAACTTATTTGTACACCTTTTATACACTTTTGTACTTATTTGTACACCTTTGGCAACATCCAATTTCTAATGAATGGAGTCGGGAAAAGTATGCTGTAACGCAGAGCCGGTACTATACTCTATGATAATTAAAAGATACACCGTATTTTTTAAGCGTATATCTCTTGCCCCTGTTTACCTACGCCACTGACCGTGTATACAATGCGCACTGGACTCTTGTCTACCAATTCCCGTGCGGGAACACAGGACTCCTTAATACAATTTCTCCATAAGACGATGATATTTCAATGTTGATAGGTGTCCATTTAGTTTTCTACCTGCCGTCGGTGTAAACGGGTCTACCGCCGCATTGAAAACAATTTTTGGTCGCGAGTGATGAACTCGTGAGTTCGTGTACAATATTTACATATTACCTGATTTTGTATGGATTTTTGCAATAATGACACAGTCGTTACCATTTGTGAATATTGTGAAATATTGACAAATGAAATATTTACAAAAATTTGTGTGACATAGCGGCGTATTTTGAAATATTGACTACAGCAATTATTAAACTAGAGACTAGTTTTGTAATGCACTATAATATATTATAGTGCATTAGCATATGTATTATAATAACTAGCATGTTGTGTGTGTTAGACACGTTTTCTGTGATAGTTGATGTGCAAACGAAATTGGATACATTAACAGATAGTAAAAATGTAACTGTGGGTCATCTTCCGTCAATAACGTGACGGATTACGAGTCCAACCCTGCGTTATAGCATACTTTCTGAACCCTACTAATGACTAGAAATTGATTAAAAAGTCGCAAGTTACAAATAGAAACAGAATCCAGATGCTTATTACTTATTACTACAAATCACTATGTGCAAAGAAAATATTTTAAGATTTTATTCAACTCGGATTCGCTTTAGTGTGAAAATTAAATACGCACTTTTAATACACAATTTATTTAAATAAACACAGTAACGAATAAATTACTGATACTAATTTATATACAACAATTTGTATTCGAATTTTTTAAGCAGGACAAAAAGAGTGTTCCTAAACTCTTCTAAACATCTTCACGGGTCTCATAGCAAATTTCCCAGTATTTCTGAACCACCATATCCGATTCTTGCTCCTTGGGGAACATGGTTCAAAGCCGCCTTTTATTATGCCAAACATTTCCAACAAACAAAAGCTGTTATTTTACAATTCAATCCTGCTGAATCCCCAACTATTAAGGAGAGCCAGACCAAATTTCAAGATGTGTCCGTTGAAACAGTTTTAAAATACAGTACGCCATACAAAAATGACAGAACAGTGCATTGTCATTTAACGGAGTCACTACAAATAGTGAACGAAGTAGATTCGCTGTTACAAGCTATAGTTGACACAATAAACGAACTAGTTAAAAATATGTTCGGAAGTATATTAAAGAAAGTTACTATACGAACTGCGTCTGGTGATACTTTCCTCATCCTAAGCTCGCTGGACAAGCCAGTGGGTCGCCCAGTTTGACTGTAGCAGTCGTTTGAATTAGTCTACGAACCAGTAACTCAGATGGAGCAACGGGTTAATCTCAAGTTTCTTGTTAAACTGGGGAAAACTTTTACATAAGCTTACGCAACGTTAAAAGAAGTGTACGGGAATGAATGTTTATCCCGCACACAAGATTTTGAATGGTTTAAACGGTTTAAAGAGGGACGTGAAACGACCGAAGACGATCCGCGCTCCGGACGGCACTCAAACGTCAAAAACGGACGAAAACATTGAAAAAATTGGTAAATTAATCCGCAAAGATCGTCGTCTAAGCATCCGAGGGCTTGCTGAAATAACAGGAATCGACAAAGAGTGTGTTCGCCAGATTTTGCATGAATCATTCAACAAGCGCACAGTTTACGCAAAAATGATGCCAAAACTCCTCACTCCCGAGCAAAGGAATCAAGCATGAACATTTACGCTGACATTCTAAACAACATTGACACTGATCCAGGCTTGTTAGACATGGTGACACTGAAAGAAACAAGATTCGAACATGTGGAAGCGGTTAAAGCAAAAGCGACGGAGGTTCTGAACCAGCTGACAGAGGCGGGCTTCCAACTGCTTTCAACAATGGAAAAGTCGTATGGAGCGGTGTAGAGATCGCCAAGGGGAGTACATCGAAGGCGAAAAAGTTGCTACCGTAATTGGTAACGAATAAAAAGTGTTATGACAGCAGTTCGGTTATTTAATAGCCACACCTCGTACTTTCTTGTACACATGTATTATATTATGATGCGCACGCCTATGTCCCGCGGCACATTTCGGCCAACTCTGTACATAAATAAACAGTAAGCCCATTCTTCTTCCATAGTCTTTCAAATTCACATCGAACAATAAATAAATAATAAAAAAAAACGTATAATGATGTTAGAATTTTAAGTTGGACATACTGTATGTACACTTTTTTATTCATTTTTTTTATTTACTTCAAAATAATACGAAACCCTATAATGAACTCTATTAAAACGCAAATTTAACAGTGCGGTTCTTTATTTTGTATTCATATTTTCATCGGGTGTTTATATCGGAATGGAGGCCGTAAAAGAAAAATGCGTTTTTTATTAACCGATCAGCGTAAAAGTTGGGGTTAATATACCAACGCGAGAATTCGCTGAAAAATCGGAATTTTATATGGCTAATAAATCCTTATATAAGGAATAGATGTTGTAAAATGAAATGAATTGATCGATATTTCATTGCCCAGAACCTACCGTCGGATTTTGTTTCGTTGCTATGCTTTTCTAAAATGAAAAAAAATTTCATCATAAGGGGTGAATTTTCTAGGGGTTGAAAACTTGAAGTAAAGAACAAAATATCTTCTAGTATATTTATTTTATACAATTTAACCAAATTTTAATGCTTAAAAATGTATTTTTCTATTTTTTTTACTAGGGGGTAGTTTTAACCCCTTAAAATCAAAAAGCACACCTCGCCCATATATAACTTTTGAAAAGGAGGGTAAGACAAGCTTAAATCCAAAATTTCAGCAAAATCCATGCAGTCCGACAGATTTCGGAGGTAATGCACTATTTTCCGCCCGAGTAACTGGACTATTATAACTGTCTATTATAACTGTACCATCCGCATCGCCAGGTTTCTAATTTTTTCATAGATTAAAAAACAACCATGTTACTTGGGCATCTTACAGTATTCCAAGTGCAACTATTGCGGTACAAATTAAGCTAGTTGCTCGCGCTATTTATAAAAACACACCATATATTCAGCCATTTCTCGTTCCACCGTGGTGTAGCTAATGTCGCATCTACGTGTGTGCCACTGTGTACGTATGTATAATCGTAAATAAAAATGAAGTCTGTACTGACCAATAAATTACACTTAGTTTTTGATTTTCACTTTATTTTCTCAATATGACTATTGTTTCACCGCACAGTGGCCTCTTCAGATGGAAATACAGTGCCCAACTGTTTCACCTCGAGCGGCTTCTTCAAATATGAGTACCATACTCGCATACAAGTACAATAGTCTTTAGATGTGAATACTGTACTCACATCTGAAGAATCCACTGTGTGGTGAGACGATTGTCATCCGATTGTTGACAAATTAAAATAAAAATCAAAAACTAAGTGTAGGGACTTGGAAGGGCGGTAGGTTAACATGTAAAGCAACTTCAGTATAAGTTTGAACTTGTTAGAGTCATTTGTTTGTTCTTTGTGACTGTTTTCGTAAATCGTTTTTTTTTTCTAGTTCGTTTTAAAAATGAGTGACATTAATTTTGAGCTTGCTTTAGACTGAGGTTTTGCTTTAGACTTGGACACAGCGCAAAACAAAACTTCAACACGCCTACAGAGACAGTGTTTTTTCAAGATCCCAGATTTTTCGGTTGTTTAACGCATTCAGAAGGAAGAGCGTCGATTGAAGATGAACCATGCAGCGGAAGGCCTTCATCTTCAAGAACCGATAAAAATGTCGATAGATTACGGGATCGTGTGCGTTCAGATCGTCGGTTGACGACAAGATTGATCGAGAAAGAGTTAAATTTGAATCACACTACTGTTCATCAGATTTTGACTAACGAATTTGGGATGAGAAAAATCTACGCAAAAATGGTTCAAAAAAAACTTTCGCAGAAACAAAAGGACATCAGGAGAGAAAGGTGTCTTGACTTGTTGGAATCGATTGAAAATGATCCCCATTTTATGGGACGTGTCTATACTGGTGATGAGACTTGGGTGTTTGAGTACAACCCGGAAACCAAGCGCCAAAACATGGAATGGCACACTTCAAGCTCTCCAAGACCCAAAAAAAGCAAGAATGAGCAAGTCGAAAATCAAATGCATGCTGATTTGCTTTTTTGATAGCCAGAGAATTGTCCACAAAGAGTTGGTGTCTCCAGGTCAAACAGTAAATCAACACTTGTACAGAGAGGTTCTTGAAAAACTTCGAAAAAGGGTCATGCTTATGAGACCAGTAGTCTTTTAAAACTAATGTGTGGTGAGGTATTTTTAATAAAAGACTGATTGGACCTTATTTTTTTTTCGACAAAATTTAAATGCTAGAGGATATTTGAACTTTTTACGTTGAGTGAAAGATCCCATTGGTGTTTCAACAGGACGGAGTGGCAATTCACTCCACACAAGTCAGAGAATTTCTAAACATCTTGTTCAAAGGAAAATGAATCGGGAGGTTTTCAGAATTTTCTTGGTCACCGCGTTCCCCAGATTTTGAACATAATGAATTTTTCTTTTGGTGATATTTAAAGGAACAAGTGTACAAAAGGAGGCCTGTTCTAAAATGTGGAATTTAGAAAGTATTATAAGTGAAATATGTACAAATATTCCTAGGCAATTCTTATTAAATTCGGCAACGGCATTCCATGGCTATTACTAGAATTTACATTTTTCTTTTGCATATTAAGTTCTTTTTTAAAGTGGTTTAATTATTGGTTATTATATTTAAGTAGTAATTTCGTGTTAAGATAACCTAATTGTAATTGAAAACATTTTTGTACTAACAAAATAGAGTTTAAAATAAATATTAAAAAACAACAGATTTTTTTTGGAAATTGGAAAATAATCCAAACAGTACCTTTTTTCGACTAAGAATATCAATAATCTTCAAAACCAACGATGCCTACGAATATTATTAGCATAGTATGCATTGCAATGGCAGACTTTATACTGCTTTGAAGCGTTTCGACATTTTTCGAAATAAATATTCAGTTTCGGCATTTTCTGAAGATTTGTTTGAAAAATCACAAATTTGACTGTTGCCAGATGTTAGCTGTCATCTTTGAATTGTGTATTTTAAGCAAGAAGACTAGAACTAAGGAGACCGAAGTCGTTCGGTGTCATGGTCTCATATCTCTCCGCCTCCAGAAGGCGTTGTGTCAGGTGATCTGCGAAAGTCACGTGATGAGCAGCAAACCACATGTGACTGTTTATGAATGTAGGCTGTCAATGCGTATGCTTACATGCTGTTTGACTTTAATAAAAATACAATTCGAATGTTAAATAAATATGGTTCGAAAGTGCTGTGTTGCATTGTCTGATACAAGAAGCGTTCCGAAGCGTCAGAATAACCGGACATTATTTCAAATTACTGATACTCACACATATTAGTACAGAACGACACTGCTTACAGCGCCTCTGGAGGCGGACGTATTCGAACCCCTCGCGTTATACAGCGAAAAGCCGCAGCTCTGTCTCCTTAGTTCTAAACTTCTTGATTTTAAGTTATTTTGGAAGCAGAAGTGATTGTCATAAAAGGTTTTATCAAACTCTAATATTAAAAAAAAATCCATATGGTTCCAACTTTATGATGGACACTGGTATATAGCGACTAATATGTACATACTAGGGCTAGAACCAAATGGTACATGCCAGGGTCGAACTTGAGCATGCATGATGCAGTGAGTAAATAGTGACTTACTAAGTAATATTGTTTTCTCTTACTTTTCCCGCATCTGTTGTCACACTCTTACACCTCGTCGTCCTCATATAGGAATTGACTTTTTGGGATTCCATTTCTTTTATTTTCTCGGTGTTTTAGCGACTTTAACGTGCGTTTCACATTGTCCTTTTCTGTAAACATGTAAGTAACACTTATAGTGGTTCTAATTTTAATTGAAAATGATAAATACGCCTGGGGAACAAAAAAAAGCGGTGCAACTTTATGATTCCATGGGCGTGCATATATCTTTTATAAATTCGAAAATTGTAATTTTTTTTTTCATTTAAATCAATATAGGAGATTAAAATTAGCCTGCATATAAAACTCTTAATATTTGTAATATAATTTGCTGTAAATAATGCTCATTTAGCCAGACAATATCAAAAAATTGTCTGTGTTAATAAACCTAGCTGAAATACACGTCACTGGCGTCTTAGACAAGTAGTTTAAGTTCCTAATTCATAAAGTCGTAAATCATTTTAACGACATCGTTAAAATTTTATGGCACAGTGGACCGAACAAATATTAGCAATGTATTATATGCAAAGTGGTTTATCTACAGTGGTTTCCGTTGCGCCACCAGTGGCCGGCTGGTTGGCCAGCCAGCGCGTTGCCGGCTCTTTAAAATTTTCTTGAGAATAGTAATATACATAGTGTTTTTAATTTATAATTATTTTTTCCAGCATTTTTAAAGCTTTATTTTAATGCTAACTAATAAATTTATATCTATGTATTTTTTTTAAATATTTCCAAATTAGCTTTCTAAGAATGTCACGAACTAACAGTTTACTGAAGTATGAAGTATACTTGTATAGTGAGCTTAGCAATTTTAGAAAATAAATCTGACAACCTTGCTTTTTTCTACCTATTTTCAATTTAGAATGGAAAGATAGTACATGTTTGCATATTTCACAGTACACAGTGGTAGCTTTAACACTTCAAATCTGGAAAACCCTGCACATTTTTTTTTAATTGATAAGCAAATGGGCTGGCGTTTTAACCATCGTTATAATATCAATTAAGTATAACAATCAGTAATGCACAATTACAGGCGCGCGACCTTTAAAGGACTAAATAAATACGGAACCTGTTTCGCGTCGCAGTCGTCCCGGCCCCCGCCCCGCTGGCCGAGCCACGGCCACCTGGAATACGGGTTACCGATACGCGGCCGCCTGGAAGACGGTCGGTATCCGAGACTTTTGTTCTAGCCCTAGTACATACATACGTTGTCACAAATGAGCCAGCTACGCACTTTTATTAAGTAATAAAAATAGTTAATCAGACCGATTTTTTCAGGTGTTCCGGGCGATCGCCAACCTCCTGGAGGTGACCAACTACTCCATCACCTTCTACATCTACTGCCTCTTCTCCGAGGACTTCCGAAACACGCTGCTGCGCACGCTGAGCCTGCCGAGCGGCACGCCGGCCCGCGGCCTCATCAAGCCGCCGCCTCCCACCGCCACCACCACCATCACGCAGCACAGGAGCGTCTGATACAAATGCAGCGGACCGCTGGCGACACCGGTCTAAGCCTGGGCGATCGGAGGGCGGCAGAGGGACCGGCTCGACTTGTTGTCTACGCCTGATGCTATAATAGACGCAGCGGCAGCTGTTTCGGGTTGGACTTTTTCAGTAGGATCCCTAATTTTTATTAGAATGCCTCTGGATCGAGCCTATGAAACTCCCTATGCTCGCAATGTATTTTCCGTGGCTGGTTAAATTCGGTAAAAAGTGGAGAGGAACTAAGTCCTCGAGATGGCGCTGCAAGGCTTATAGTCCGCTCTGTTGTAAACATTGACCATAACCTCAATTCAAAACACAGTTTTTTTTTTTGTAAAATTGAATTTAAAAAATGCCGACCCGGTGCATGTTTTCACATACCTACTTGAATTGTTTATTAACAACTCTTGTTGTTATCTGTATTTTAAATTGCTTTAAGTGTAACATTTTTTTCTGCAAGTTATTCTCATATACGATTGAAACTTCGCGGGCTACAAGGGTAGCGGAGAAGCGAACTTCTTTCCTTACAGCGCCAACTAGTGGCCGCGATATACACCAGACAATTTGTTTCCGAAGTTTCGTAGGCCTGCTCTGGATTATCGTAAGAAATGACAATTTCAATATCTGCCAGTTGATTCGTCGATTTGACTGGTACTGTGATATATTATAGTTCATAATCTGCTGGATGAAAGGCCCCATGGGCCCAAAATCCAAAGATACCTTAATTACCCTCTAAAAGGTGTCCAATTTTTGACACTTCTACGGGATAATTAATAATAATAATAATAATAAATAAGTTTATTGAAAAGGCAAAACAGTACAAGTACAGTATCCCTTTTTCAAAAGGAATGTGTGTCAACATAGTTGATTTACAACACTTCCACGAATTCTTACATAAAAACAGACTAAATTAGCTATGAGATATAATATGTGATATTACAAATATAATATGTTATATTACAAACGGTTATGTACTAATAACAGAAAACAAATGGTTAAATAACAGATTTATTAGAACATACCCATATCAATATATTCCAGATTAGAAGAAAGTATGTCGTCTTTTAATTTTTGTTTTACTGTTTCCACTGACAAATTGCGATAGCGAGTTGGTAGAGTGTTAAGAACATATGCAGCCATGTACGAAAAAGAAGATTTGAACAATTCATTTTTATATGGAGGAATGGAAACCTTACTTCCTATCTGTCTTAAATCCCTGCTGTGAATGTCAGAACGCCAGTTAATTTTTTTATATAAATATTCAGGTCTTTTGGTCTTTACAATATTTAGAACAAAACCAACAAAGTGTATAAATCTCCTTTCAGACATGTTGAATAAACTGAAATTACGTAAATAAGGAGTAATATGTCCAAACTGTGGCACGACTGTAAGATATCTTACACAACTGTTTTGTATTTTCTGTAGACGATATTTATCCTCTTGCACGAGACAAGGACCATATATTACGTCTGCGTAATTTAAATAAGAAAGAACCATGGTTTCAGTGAGCAAAATTTTTGTATTACTATCTAAATATTGTTTAAATGAGTATAACTGCTTTAAAGAAATAAATGCTTTTTTACATATATTGCTTATGTGATTCAATTCAATTGTCTTTAAAGATAGATAGTTGCGGTTTGCACGAAATATGCAGTAAACCGAATTTTCATAGCCCTTTAAGAGAAGCAAGGTGAAACTGAAAGTTTGTACTTTTCGGACACCTCACTCTTCTTTTATCCTATTGGAAATATAGAAATGGACTTCCATAGAATTTGTTATGTAGAATCTAGTGATGTAGTCAGTTCTTGTCTCCGACCGTCAGTTTTCTCAGAATAAAACAAACATTTTTTTTAATAAATTCAAAATACACCTACCTAATTTTATTTAATCATAAATACTGTTGAAAATGTTGGCCATTTTCTCAAATTGCATACTCGTAAACTTTTATTACCCTTAAGGCGTTTCAAATTATTAGTGGACGGTCCCGTAAATACTGAGATGCCAAATTTATAGCCTCTCGAAGTTTCTCTATGGCACGATGGGCTATTCCATAAAGGGCTTTTGTGGAAGAAAATGCAAAATGCAAGAAATTGCATAATGATTGTGCAAAAACTATCACACCGATTTGGAAGAAATTTGATGTGTTGTTTTATCATACCAAAAAGTTTTCTGAGCCATAATCTGACAGTCGTACGTATAATATAAGAGATCTGAGATAATATAAAAATCAGAAAAAAAAAATTCTATTTATTTTTCTATTATTGTTATTTTGCAACAATATTTTAATATCAAATGTTTTTCTTTCTTCAACGTGTCTCTAAAATGAATAGTTCTCGAGTTATCTCGAGAGGAAAAACCGGGTATTTTAGAGATTTTTTACAATTTGTTTGGTAATAAATTTTCCACAACTTTTTTAACTGGCACATATCGAAATTATCATTTTTTATGATATTCCAGAGGCATTCCGATAAAAAGTATGGATCATATGGAAAATGTCCAACCCAAAACATAGTATGAAACAGAAACGAGAGTAGGTTAACGTAGGGTCTCTTTTAAAGCATTATATTGTTCACGTGGTATTTTACGAAAATCCACAAATGAAAATAAAACAAACCGGAGGTTATCGGTTTTTATACCTACATAAATGTGGTTAGCATGATTTCAAGTAGAATAGGTGTATTATTTTCGAAAACCACTTTAAAATCAAAATAAATTAAATTCTGAAATCGATGCCTTTGGAGCACAATTTGAGTAAGTTTAAAAATAAGATGCTCTTTTATACATGTGTATATTGTAAATACTTTGAGGGTGTTTTGTACAGAAAAAAATGTGTAAATGTTGAGATCACAAAATTTGTTTAATTGTTATACGGGCCTACTCAGTCGTCGTTCGAAGAAATTCGCTAAGTTGAACAGTTAAAGTGAACACTGCTAAAGTTGTTGAAAAAAAAAATTAGAAGTTTAAAATTCATTAAACATCAATTTCCAAGAACAACTTCTAATGATGTGATATGTGTATTAAATAAGTGTATTATCTACTACTTATGTTTTTATCGTGGTGATGCAAAAGGCGTTAAAATTGGTCACATTTTTAAGATCACCAGGTATTTCAATGCTAACTAAAGTTTTTGGTAAGCTTTATATCGAAAATTTTACCAGGTGTAGATGACTTCCTCTTGATATGTACTACTTTCTGCAACAACTTTGTTGCATGCATACAGGGTGTCCGGTAGTTATGAAGCAACATTCTGGAAGGTGAAACTAAAACTGGTTCTAACAGGCACCAAAGTGTTGCCGTACTCTTCTGAAACTTTGTCTGAAACTTTACTCTTCTGGAAAAGACTTTCATACTTCTAAATTAGAAAACAGTTATACTAAGGTTGTTGCAAACCATCGTGGAAGTTAGAAGTGGACTGACCCAAACAGATGTTGAAATTTTTGAAAAATGCCAAATATTGAACTCAGAAAAATAATATTCGAATTCATTTTCATCATTTCACAAAACAAAAGGTAGTTTCAATCATCATCAATTTCGAAAAATGAAAGGTTTTTGAGTTAATCATTAGAGTTCCGCAATTAGTGCCGATTGAGCTGCAATATAGCTATTGGGTTCAGTCGTTTCGCGCGTTCGAGGTGTTTTTGTCGTCGGCGTCAGTATTACCTCAATAATAAAATGTCACACGGGAAAATGCCTAAAAAACTACCATTTGCTGACAGTGAATATATTCATCGGTGATTTCGAAAATTTATTTTATGATGACGCAAAAGTAATGTATAAAGTCTGCACGGCAAAACCGCTATGTAGGGACAAACGTGTTTCTAGCCGTCATATAAAGCATAAAAATAAAAAAGAGGGTATGCCCTTGAAAACTCAAAATATTATATTCTAAATGTTATAGTAAGTTAAATTATAGTACTGGCCCCTCGAAAGTGTATACGACCACTGTTACTAGCTTGTAAAAGACAATATGTAATGTTAACAGCAAATTTTATTTTTCACATTTTTTTTAAAGGTGTACAAATAAGTTTCCGCCGTTTGACAAAAGTTGGCGCCACCAGTAAGGTATGGTGAAAATTGTCATATGTAAACGTCATTATCGTAAGGTTGGACATCAGACAACAACATAACCTTAAAATACTAGTGATTTTTTATCAATATTATATATTCTTTTTATCAATATTATATTATTGCATTTGGTGAGGCTGCCTTAAGTGAGAGAAGTTGTCGTGAGTGGTTTCAAAAGTTTAAGAACGGTGAATTTGACATCGAAAACAAAGAACGTAGCGGAAGACCGAAAGTCGCTCAAACCGAACGAAATCGTTACTGGAGCTGTTTACCGAACACAATTGATTGGGTCGAGCACTCAAGGAAAAGCGCGCCCACTACTACCTAGACACGACAAAGTTTTTCTCCTGCATGATAATGCTCGTCCACATGTTGCGGCGCCGATCAAAACCTATTTGGAAACATTCAATTGGGAAGTTTTACCCCACCCGCCGTATTCACCAGACATTGCTCCTTCTGATTTCCACTTGTTTCGATCGATGGCACATGACCTGTGTGAGCAACACTTCACATCATATGAAGACACCAAAAATTGGGTCGATTCGTGGATAGCCTCAAAAGATGAAGCATTCTTCCGACGCGATATATCCGTATGCTACCAGAAAGATGGGAAAAAGTAGTGGCAAGCGACGATAATACTTTAAATGGACAATACGAATAAAACATTAGGTACCGTCCTTTCACAATAAATTCCCAATTTTTTATTAAAAACGGCGGAAACTTGTTTGTACACCTTTATTTGCGACACAATTACAAATGTGATGCTGGAGACTTAAACAATTTGAACAGTCAACAAGTCAGGTGGTGATTATTTAAGTTTATGATCGATAATAGTGACCTGAGTCCGACTCTGTTGCGACTCGCCGGAATTCTGTTTCTATTTATGAGTTTCTATGATACACAGAAAATTACCAAAAATTATTATAATAAAAATCTACAGACAGGTAGAGAAATTCTTAGCAGAGAAGTAAAGTTCAAGGCACCTCTTTGGGGCCTATTATCTTGGTAGGAGGGCAACATTGCCCATACTTACCGGACACCCAGTATCTCGTTTTGTGGGAATTTTGATTTTGTTTTTATTTTTCAAGATTATAAATTCCTTAGGTTCCTACTAACGTACATATAAAACAAACGAAACACCCGACATGTTAGCCTGTGTTTAGGTGCACTTTTTATAAGTTCTGTCATTTTACAGAAAAAAAATATATATGTACATAGTTTTTTTTGTTTTAAAAAACAGATTGGGCTTAACAACTACTGTCTTGCCACAACAGACTCATCATTTATTACAGACAACGACAATGAAAGAACTAACCATTCTAAATCGTCGATTTCGTTGAAGCAGCCAGTGAAAATCGCTTCTCAGCAAAAACATGGCGTTGAATGGTGATAGAATAGACAAAAAACGGGACCCCTGCCTCTTATACAATTCAGTTTCGAGAGTCATTGTTATGATAAGGTGGAAAAATCGCCTCTGATTTCCAAATCACTGCACAAGATATATTGTACGCGTTTTTGCTTCAGTGTTGAAAAATGTCAGTCAAAGACAATCTTAATTATTTTCTCGCTTTTCTTTTCTTTTATGTTGGTCAGAAAAATTGCATTACATTAAGAATCCGAAGTAAACAATACCAAAGAACAACTATTTTAATGATAATGTGCAGGGTTTTTATTTACGTTTAACACCTATGTACCTACAAGGTTTATTATAAAGAACCATAAAAAAAACGTCATCAAATCTGTCTATGAAGGAGAGAGATGGAAATAGCGGTGTAACTAATGTCGAAGCTCAAAGGGAAAGTTTGTTGTCAAACTTTTGACAAGTGGCTGTCATAATTGTAAAATAAACATTGGCTGTCACATGAAGTAACACCCTTGACAATTAAATAAGATTATAAATTTAAGATCGAGAATAGAAACAGGTCTTTTTTTTGCTCGGTCAACTTTGAAGAATTTTTTTAGGATGGCTCGTAATATAGAAAAAAAGATTCTTCTAATACATTCTTCTATACATACAAGGTTCTAATACACTCAGTTTGAAAACTTTTTACCTAGTAGACCATACCTTTTTTTTTAATCAATAAAAGTTTTGGCTTTTTTAGCATTTTTTTTCATGTTTTCTTTTAGTAGATACTTAACTCAAAATATTAGAAGATGCCATGTCATAATTTTGACATTCTGTCTTTATTATGATCGTGACACGTCACGTCACGCGGTTACTACATCTGTTCGCCGGCCCGACGTATAACCTGAAGGGGTCTATTATGGGATTGCCCCTGGAAAATATTGCGTCATGCGTCACGTCAGGCGGTTACTACATCTGTTCGCCGGCCCGACGTATAACCTGAAGGGGCAAAACTGGGGTAGGGAAAAACTCTATCGAGCATCATGTATGTGACGAATGACGTCATGAGTCCAAAGACATAGAATGTTCCATGGCCTCACGTGCGTAGCGTCGTGAGCTAATTTCGGAATTTTTTCAAACAGTGAAATGAGAAGCATAATTTCCGTTTTTACTCAAACAAATTGTATCCATTTATCCATTATTTGCACCCAGCTGTACCGAAAAAAGTATGAACCTATTTTGTCAAGAAGATAAAGCATAAGAATTTTTAGAATCACCTTGTATATATTATTATTATTATTATTATTTATTACAACGGGCTGAGAAATTCTATACAGCCCGGAAAATTTATAAAATACAACACTGAGAAAATATATATGCTTAAATAATTCATGACAAAATATTATAGACAGTCAATAACAAAAGTAAAGACACATAGATTATATGAAATATACCCTGTGCAAAAAAATTGCACCATAGTGAATACTCAAATTAACTCCATAATCACGTATTGACTGCTCTGCTATAATATGCATTCAAAAGTGTTCTCAAAATATTTGTCTGAGATCCACTAACTTTCTGAAACTAATGAAGTCCGGGGAATTCCCGTTTCGGTAGGGGAAATACCTGTTTCTATAAATAAAATCAATATTGACCTGTGTATGTGTAAAATAATAGCACCAATTCAGTCTATGATAGCAGTTCGACGCCGTGACATCTAAACATCTTTCAGCATAGAAGAATGAAGTCAAAGGTAAAATAATATAAGCAGCCTATAGTTAATATCTGAATTCAATTTTAATTTAATTTAAATATTAAATGGGTCGTGGAAAACATTGCACGAAAGAAGAACGTTTGTACATAAACAAATTATTGGCTAAAGGGAAAACATACAAATTTATTAGGGAAGTGGTCGGATGTTCTAATAAAATGATCAGTAATGCCAAGAAATTGAAAGAAAAAGAAGAAAAAAGAGGCCGAAAGAAAAATCTCTATAACTCAGCGACATTTTATGTTATTTCAACGTTTAAAAAAGCAAATTACTCTAGATTGAAAGATCTATAAAAGTGCCCATTGCGACGTAACTGTAACTTACACCGGTGAGAGAGTACAGATCACTAAACTCAATTTTTTCAGGGATTTTTGGATTTTTCGTTGTTATTTCATAAATGGCTGTAGCCAAGGGCGTAGCCAGTATTTTTCTTTGGGAGGGGGCGACCAATGCAGATTAGAGAAAACAGCAAAAAAAAAGGTCATTGGAGGCAACGGCAAGCGCAATCCCCTGACTATTCTGGTTTTTACTTGACCATTTGGGGGGGGCTACCCCCTGACTACGCCCTTGGCTGTAGCTACAGGAAAAATGTTGTAGCAAATTAAATTTCCTACAAAAAAAGCTCCTCTGAACCGAATCCCTATTATTGATATTTCTCGAGATAATGAGCTTTGATTTTTTTTTATAACTTGCGATTTTCATGAACTTGCGACTCAAATCTTTAAATCTATTCATTTTTATTTTTTTTTCTCATACCATATTAGATATATTTCATATTTTTTGGATTACTCATATATTATAAGTATACCCAACAAATTTACATATAAAGGACTATTACATACAACGGTTTTTTTTTTCTATGAAAAGCCAAAGAAAAACTTTTATTCGTATTAACGTTTTTTTTAAATTACAGCTTAAATATTTTAGGTTACTTACCTTTTATTATCTTCTTAACTTTGGAAAAATAGATAATAATTTAAAAATGTGAGAAAAAAATGAAAAATGAATAGTTTGAAGATTTGAGTCTCAAATTCATGAAAATCGCAAGTTATAAAAAAATCAAAGCTCATTATCTCGAGAAATATCAATAATAGAGATTCGGTTCACAGGAGCTTTTTTTGTAGGAAATTTGGTTTGATACAACTTTGTCAACTTTGTCAACATTTTTCCTGTAGCTACAGCCATTTATGAAATAACAACGTAATAAAAAATACAACAATTCCTGAAAAAATAGAGTTTAATGACCTGTACTATCTCACCGGTGTAAGTTACCGTTACGTCGCAATGGGCACTTTTATAGATCGTTTAATCCAGAGTAATTTGCTTTTTTAAACGTTGAAATAACATAAAATGTCGCTGAGTTATAGAGATTTAAAAAAAAACACTAATTTACGTGTATTTTAAATGGGAAATCAGACGCTGAGGGCGAGTACTTACAATTAATATTAAGGGAATTTTTTTTTAGGTATTTCCAACAAAATTTTGAGACGGGAGTGAAAAAAAAATAATCGCCAAAAAAAAGCACCCTAGTAGTGGTATGAAAATTAAATTGTGCGGTAATTATTATTACAGCATGATCCGATTTTCCGACAAGAGATTCTATAAGGGGCGAGGTTAGAAGATTAGTTTCATTAGTAATAACAAGGTCTAGTTGTGACGGTTCCTCATTTATACGAAACCGAGTAGGTTCATTAATCAATTGTACTAAGTTGGAATTTACTAAAAGATCTATGAAATGCGATTCGGAATCTATAGGTTCAGGAGATATACCTAGTTAAAGGCCAAGAGATATCAGGGAGATTAAAATCACCAGCGATGATAAAGTTTGTTGTATATGCAAACTTTAACTACTGTATCTTTTTTCGTTAAAAAAAAAACTGAAAAATCATTAATTAGGGTTCGGAATGTTTGCCGTTTCGCGTATTAAACTGCATTAGAATATCCTGCCCTTGGCAGGATCGATCAGTGGCGTACGTATGCAGGGACAAAAAAATCCAAGCGTATATAATTTACAAGGCGCTTAAAAAACACGGTTTATACTTTCATTATCATATAGTTTTATAATGCCGAGTCCTGCGTCGTAGCACACTTTCCGGGCCCTAATCATAATATATAAAAAAAGTTCCAAATTCCTCAAAACCACATTATCTGAGAAAGTCATTCACATCACATGAGAAATTCATTTAACACCTTATAAGGAATATTAAAAGGATTACAATTGAATACAAAATGGAAACAAAAATTGAGATTGTCACATCATTTCAACTGTTAAACATCTTACCCTACTATAAGGTAGTTTTTAGTAAATCGTAACGGTTTCTTGAGGGTTGTTTTGAGAAACGATTAGCGTCGCGCATTTCTGCGTTGCGCCTGTACAGAATTAATATAACCACAGTTTAAGAGAATCATTTATCCCACTAGTGTCTGTAAAATACTGAACAAATATCCGTACTAAGCAACTTACCTACATACCGGTTAACTTGTTATTTACATTTTAGTGTATTATCTTGTTAGTACAAGGTGTGCAAATTAAGTAATGAGACTGATTTTTTTTTTAATTTAATTTGCGAATATAATTACAATTCATTGTCTCGTTCAAATTAACTTCCTTGGGAAGCCACACAGCGCTGGAGACGGTTGCAGTGCTAGAACCCATATACTGGAATAACCCTCAGCTGGTCGGTTACAGTCATTTGAATATGTTGTATGGTCCCAAAATGACGTCCCTTGAGGTGATTTTTCAATCTCGGGAAGAGAAAAAAGTCACAAGGACTCAAGTTAAGCCAATAAGGAGGCTTAAGAACCACATGAATGTTTTTACTGGCTAAACACTCTTTTACTGAAATGGCTGTGTGACCAGGCGCATTGTCGTGATGCAACATCCAATTGTTCTTGATGTTTGGTCTCACCACGCATGACTCTTTTTTGATGTTTTTCAAAAACCTCTCTGTAGAACCTCACGAATCACAAACTCCTTGTGGACAATTCCCTGACTATCAAAAAAACAAATAAGCATGCATTTGATCTTTGACTTACTCATTCTTGCTTTTTTGGGTCTTGGAGAACTTGAAGTGTGCCATTCCATGTTTTGGCGCTTGGTTTCCGGATCGTACTCAAACACCCTCTCATCACCTATAATGGCACTTTCCATAAAATGGGGATCATTTTCAATCGATTCCAAAAAGTCAAGACACTTTTCTCTCCTGGTGTCCTTTTGTTCGTGCGAAAGGTTTTTTTGGAACCATTTTTAGTGCAGATTTTTCTCATCCCCAAATCGTGAGTCAAAATCTGATGAACAGTGGTGTGATTCATATTTAACTCTTCCCCGATGATTCTTGTCGTCAACTGACGATCTGAACGCACAAGATCCCGTATTCTATTGACATTTTCATCGGTTCTTGAAGATGAAGGCCTTCCGCTGCGTGGTTCATCTACAATCGACTATCTTCCTTCCGAGAATGCCTTAAACCACCGAAAAACCTGGGCTCTTGAAAAAAACACTGTATCCGTAGGCGTGTTTGAAGTTTTGCAAAAGTATTCGTTGCGCTGTGTCCAAGTCTGAAGCAAAACTTGATAACACATCGTTGCTCAAAATTAATGTCACTCATTTTTAAAACGCACTAGTAAAAAACGGTTTACGAAAACAGTCACAAAGAACAAACAAATGACTAACAAGTTCAAACTTGTACTGAAGATGCATTACATGTTAACCTACCGCCCTTCCAAGTCCCGTCTCCGCAGAGTTGCTAGATCGGTCACTACGTTACCAGTCTCATTACTTAATTTACACACCTCGTATACCCATTTCTAATAACCGTTATCACAGAAAAACATGTATTTGACCTTCTAATACCTCAATTTTAAGTCGTTAATAATTCAATTATCGCCAGGTTCAATCTCAGTACACGTTAGGAGTGTATTTAAGGTACTATCTTAACAAACACAGTATACCTCTGGCAGTAAAAGTAGCTACTGCGCAGGTTCCTCTATTCTATATATAAAAAATAAAATTGTTAGACAAAACTTCAAAAGGACAGTTGTGAAATAACTGATTTCTTTAAACTGTAATATAACATAGCCTAAGTATTTTATACGGCAGTTAGCTATTTGTTCGAATATAACTGTGATATAAAGACGTCAAAAAATATTATGTAATACACTGAAATTATGTGTGCCATGTACGAAACATTTATCACATTCCAAGATTATATTTGTAATTTGTGTATGTTCTATAATACAGACATTTCTTAAAAACGTATCCGTGTATTTATAATAAAACGTTGTGAAATACATCAGGAGTTTTATTTTTCCGCCGACAAAAGTGTTTAAAAGGCAAAATCCTGAAGATCATCCAGCTGGAAAATAGTACAACAAGAAGGAACACTCGTCAATTTGCTAATGCCATATTTGATTACCCATGAGCCGACTTTGAAGATACTTCATCTATCATCTGCTAGGTGGCACCGCGTGTATTCACCATCACAGACCAACCAGACGTAGCCGTTTACATATAATAAAATTAATAAACACTGGTTCCCATACCCAGTGAATCTCAATTATAGGGTTAGGACGTGTGGAAGGAAACACCAGCCACACCAGCTGCTGTGGGACTGGTGTTCACACCCCAAAAAGCAACCCCTTGTCAAGATTTGAATTCGCAAGATTTTGACGCCAATTTCAGAGACCTACAGGATCAACTAAGAAGGACGCTGTCGGGTAAAAACTCCATTCCGCCACATGTTAGGACCTCTTCAATAAATTCTGTGTATTTGGTCGCTGTCCCATCTCTTCAACCCATTTCCAGACCCCCCCCTAAGCCAGCCCTTTGCATTTACGCAGTGTTTTACGTTGTTTGACCTCCGTTGGGCAAATCCATTGATCCTAATGCTGCCTAATAAATTGGCGTGGGGTGCCACAACTCACTTTCACCCTTTGACAACTCAAGCACACCGACCTCCCACCCACCTCGGGAGTTTTGTCTCGAATTCATGTCATGACATTACTTGAAGGCTATCGAAGTTGGCGGAACACATTGCGGACGGTCGATTGAGCGCCAAATTGACGAGGAAATTTAGCGTTCCACCTCCAAAATTTCCGCAGTAAGATGGATATTGACGTAATTAGGCTCGTTGGATTCCTTGTAAAATTTTGAAAAAATGTTACCTATTTTTGTCATATACAAATCAGAAACTGCATTACTGCACCTAAAAAATGCATTTTTGGGGTGCAATTTTTCCATACAATTAAAGAAAAAATCATAATTCGAGAATACATTGTCGAAACTGATTTGACATAATTGGATTTGGTTATTCAGGGGGTTTTTGGGGTCGCTGATTACGAATCTGATGTCATAAATTGACCCCGATGAACCTGGGGACCCGGAACCCTGATCACCAGGCCCATCCCCGAGGTTTTCCCTCGAATTCGGACTGAAACTAAACGAAAATGGTCACTCGGTGGTTTTTGGGGTCGCTGATCATGAATACGTTGTTAGTTTTGTTGTCGGTTACACCTGGAGGACCAGGAACCCTAGTCGCCAGGCCTATCCCCGAGGTTTTCCCTCGAATTCGACTTGAATCTAAGCGAAAATGGTCACTCGGGGGTTTTTGAAGTCGCTGATCATGAATACGTTGTTAGTTTTGTTGTCCGTTACACCTGGAGGACCAGAAACCTTAGTCGCCAGGCCCATTCGCTTCGAAATTCTCGGAATTGTGACTAATATCTCGAAAGTACGCTTCGAGACGCGTATTTAAGATATTATAGTCACAATTCCGAGAATTTCGAAGCGAATGGGCCTGGAGACCAGGAACCCTGGTCGCCAGGCCCATTCGCTTCGAAGTTCTCGGAATTGTGACTATAATATCGCTTCATGACGCGTATTAAAAAAAATGGGCGTCAAGATATTATAGTCACAATTCCGAGAACTTCGAAGCGAATGGGCCTGGCGACCAGGGTTCCTGGTCCTCCAGGTGTAACGGACAACAAAACTAACAACGTATTCATGATCAGCGACCCCAAAAACCCCCGAGTATCCAAATTCAGCCCGTTTCGACAATGTATTCTCGAATTATGATTTTTTCTTTTATTGGCTGGCAAAATTGCACCCCAAAAATGCATTTTTTAGGTGCAGTAATGCAGTTTCTGATTTGTATATGACAAAAATAGGTAACATTTCTTCTCAATTTTACAAGGAATCCAACGAGCCTAATTACGTCAAAATCCATCGTACTGCCGAAGTTTTGGAGGTTTGGCTCTTTTTTGAGCCCCTCGTCTAAAAAGTGATATTCCAACTCCAACCCACCCTCTGAAAATTTGTCGCTCTAAAGGGTTATAAGCAGGTCTTGATGCGTGGAGTGAATCAGAATGCTCTCCTGAGGATGGATTCGTTTGTGGTTGTGTGAATCCACAAACACAAACGAAGGTTCCGCCTACCCAACGAACCTTCTTTCAGGAATTTTCACCCACTCAAAAATGTTTTGGAAGGAGTCAAAAAAAGGACGATGCGTCGCAAAAGAGGATTTCAAGGAGACAAACGATTCGAGGTGGGCCGAAAAGGATTCAAGCATCCTCGGGAAAGCTAGGGAAGAAGTTTTCACAGCCACGCATGAAGAACTGCTTACAAGCCTTGAGCGCGGCAAATTTTCAGAAGGGTGGGTCGGAGATAGAATATCACATTTGGTGCTCAATCAGCCGTTCACAGCGGGTCCCGTCCACTTCAAGAGCCTTCAAGTAATGCCATGACTTGACATGAATTCGAGACAAATAGACTTCCCACGCAGCCTTCTACAGAGACAGAACCAGAGGGGCTGTGTGGGGGATCGGAGTACGTGTGGTTTGGAGGGATGCTTAGGTTGTCAAAGGGTGAAAGTGAGTTGTGGTACCACACACCAATTTACTTTGCAGCATTAGGATCAATGGATTCGTCCAACGGAGGCCAAACAACGCAAAACCCTGCGTAAATGCAAAGGGGTGGCTTAGGGAGTCTGGAAATGGGTTGAAGAAATGGGACAGCGACCAAATACACAAAACTTATCAATGGAGGTCTTAGTGTGTGCCGGGATTGAGTTTTTACACGACAACGTCCTTCTTAGTCCATCCTGAAATTGCCGTCAATCTTGCGAATTCAAATTTCGACATGGGGTTGCTTTTTGGGGTGTGGACGGCCAATCCTTTAAGTCAAAACGTAGCGCCTTTGGGACATTAAAACCAACCCTACAGGCTACCGAAAATTAAAAACCGCAAGTCTCTAACTCGCATAGAACGCACATGGCGCTAATTTAAGTGTGACGCTAATTTTGATGAACAGTTCATTAATCTTTCAAGAAGCTATATTTAAGGTTATGTCCACAGTGCTGCTTAATTTGAAATTTGTAGTGGAGGGAGCAATCCGCTGTTCCATCACAGTACAGAGATTTGTTCTGTGCTAATACTAAGTTGACACATGCGCACAAAATAATTTATTACTCGTTCAAGAACGGTTCATAAATGTTCTGTTGAAACAAACCTACTGGGTTTGATCATGTGACGGGTAGAGAAATTTTAAGTCACCATAGTTGAAAACGAAGTGTGGGTCACAACTCATATTTTAAGAGGTTACTTCCAGATATGTATAAGATTATTTTGGCATGACAAAATGAATTGGATTTCAAAAAAACCAGTTGTAGAAAGAACTATCCAACCCAGAGATTATACAAAATGATTTTAAATAAAAAATAGATAACAACTTAAAGCATTATAAAAATTTATTTCAAGTTTACAGTCGTGTTTTTATTAACACATATTTTAATTCGGTGAATTGGTATTTCATTTTACTTTGCGTTTTATTACAAAATTGTATCAAAAAATAAACCTTACTATATGTACACTTACATTCAAAATATGTCACAATAGAGAAGTTACCCTATGTTTCTGGTCAACAACACAACATAAGTGATATCAAGTAGAATTCTACTTGAGGTCGCTTTCGTTCCTCAAGAGCATGTTCTTTTCTTCTTCGGTGACTTCTATCAGGGTCTGTCTGTGTACTGGCACTTTTGTCGTCCTCCAAGTTAATTTGTGCAGATCCTTGGCGGTATCAGACTCAATAATTCTAAGGAAAATCAATATGATAACAACGGATCGAACATACCGAAACAATTAGGCAGTTTTCAATTTTTTTATGATATCAGGGACATAAATTAGATGAAAAATAACGAGATCCGTGCGTTTTGCTTTTTTAGTTCAACATCGATTTTTTTTGCATTTTCATAAAGTACTACATTTTAAAAAATTTCAAGTTGACTTAAGAGGGGGGAGGGGATTTTAATACATTTATTTTTTCAAAAAATCGTTTTTTTTTTGTTTTTGCAGTTTTATGTAGTATTTACCTACAGTGATAAGGTAAAAATCGTCTTTACATTTATGGGGGGAAACCCTTTGGACACCCGAAAATTAATCTTTTTTTATGAATTTTTTTAAAGGTGATAAAATAATCACACCATTCTAAAGTTTTAACATCATTTTATTACAACTTTGAAGAGTAGAAAAACGTTTTTTTTTTTTTAACAAAATGACAGCTTTACAGGGTATTCCTTCAAGCGTCTTTGGTGTGACATCGAAAAGTGCTGCATTTGTCATAGTTTTTCTATTGATCGGAAACCAAAAAAAAAAATTATTTTTTTTCAGTTATAAAAACCCATAAAATTATAAAAAAGTATAAAAGTGCATATTAAGCAGGCTGTTTAATTAAATGTTCAAAATTTCGACTATTTTTTCGACAATTTTTATCCCGAAAAAAGTAATGTGATTACGCGATATCTTTAAAACTTTAGGTACATCCTTCCGATAGTATATATAAAAGCCTCTCAAAATTTCAGCCAAATCGGTCAATAACTTTTTGAGTTTTTAAAAATACAGTTCAGAGATGGCGTTTAAAGTTCCAATACAACTATTAGTTTTAGTGACTTACTGATCAATCAGCAATTCCAGGTGCATATAGTAAACCTTCAGCCTCCTCGAAGAGTTTGTTTTCATCACAAAAGGTATTATAAAAGAAATATTACTCCACCCCAAGCGCTCTGGCTACCTGACTCGCTAGTTTACGGTATGTGGTATGAGGTAGAGCCTCGGCGCTCTCGAATATATGCGATAACTCCGTAAATATTTGATATTTAGATTTTTCCTCTTTGCAGTATACTCTCAATATATTGTACTTTCGAAATAAGACAGACAAAAAATAGTTGTTTGACCGAGAAGAGGTAGAAAATCGCAGTACACTAAGAGGCTCAGTTTAACGCTCATAATCCGTCATCGTATATAAAAAAATCCGCTAAATGGCTATATTGAATTTCAGCGAAACGACAATAGGGTCAGAAGAAGCAGCATCCGATAAAAAAAAGTTCAAATTGAGTATCTGAAAAAATTAAAATTTTATGAATTTGTACATAAATAAAAGTAGACATCCTGTATGTAGGACTATAAAAATAGAATAGAATACATGCTGGCCTCTGGTTGCCTATTAAAAAGTGTCCGCTAGTATTTTTAATTAAATAATTATTAATTGAATTTTTGGAAAAAAATTGATTCACTAGTTATTTAAATAAACTATACACTCGAACCCCTCTTAAGTCGCCAAATCCGTGCATCATTACCTCGCTTAAGTCGCGAAATTTTGCCTCTCTTAAGTCGCGATCATAACCTCAACTTTCTCGTGTTTTAACTGCAAAAATAAATATTTAGAGATATACCACAGCACTTGTTATAACGAAAAATGAGCCAACTGAACGAAAAATCAATGTAAGTATACCCAGTCGTGCGTGACAAAGTTCAATTTTCCACTTGAATGAATATTTTAAAGATTAAATATTTTTAAAAGACAGCTAACCTATTTTAAATCAATAAATGTATTACACAATCATTTTTTTAAATAAAAATTGTACAAATTCATGCGAGAATCCAATTTCCAAACGTAGTTCTAAAACTTACAGGCGGCGACTTAACCGGGACGGTTTAGCGACCTAATAGGGGGAAACGTGGTGAAATAACAGAGGATGTGAATTAAGCGAAGGTGAAATAAGAGGGGTTCGAGTGTACTCCACTTCACAGAAATATACGTAAAGAACTTGAAAAGTGATAGTTGCCGTTTCGCCGCAACCTCTTCGCAGCCAGGTGTAAGCAGGTAACATTTTGTTACTTTTATACGTTTATGACGTATTTTCATCAATTATATATCAAATTAAAACTACCTCTGTCTATGTAAAAGTGGCCGCAAGTAGGGATTGCTAGCTGTTAAAGATTGTTTAGAGTGAAAGAGAGTTAGCGCGCTACATCATTCGTTAGGCAAGGATGGCGATAGCCAGCTGTGAAAGTTTTTAAAGCCATTGCGCATGCGTCGATAGCTAGTGTTCTCAACCAACGGCGCAAATGGCGCATTACGAGCTCCAAAACAACACAACAGGTTAGAATGACAATGTGGCTGTCTAATTGAGAACGCTAGATACCGACGCATGCGCAATGGCTTTAAAAACTCTCACAGCTGCCTATCGCCATCCTTGCCTCACGAATGAGGTTCTAACTCTTTCACTCTAAACAATCTTTAACAGCTAGCAACCCCTATTTGCGGCCACTTGTACATAGGCAGATGTAGTTTATCATGTACAGAAAAAAATTAGCTTTAAGGGGGCTTTCCCGCTTTTCGGTTTCAAAAAATCGTTGTTTTTTTACTGAAATCGATGCGTTATACATTCAAATTTATTGTCCTGAAATTTTAAAGTGATCCGTGTATTAGATTTCGAGTTATAGCCGGAATATTGACGACGATCCCGGCGCTTGAAAAGAGTCACGCAGGGAAAATGGAGGTGGACAGTGTAAAGGAAGTGTTTCAACGATCCGAAGAAAAGCATAATGTAAAATATGCTCAGTATATTGGCGACGGGGACCTTCAAGGCGATTTTGGATTTGGACCCGTACAACAACGATCCGAAAGTAATGAAAAAGGAATGCGTCGGTCACGTGGAGAAAAACGCATGGGAACCAGGCTCCGTAATGCGAAGAAAACAAACAAGGGACTCGGGGGAAGAGGTACAGGAACACTGACCATTAAGGTAATAGGCGAATTGACAACTTATTACGGCCTGTTACTTATTATCCGTATTCGGCGAAATACGGATTCAGTGGAAAAAATGCGTGACGCTATCTGACGTGAAGCCAAAATGACGTCTACAAGGCAGAGGAGGGTGTCCTGTACAGACCCCTAATTGATGACGAACTGTAAGTAAAAAAAATTTCATAATTATATGACAAAAAAAAACGTAAAAAAAAACTTCAAACGCATTTTTCTCAAAACAACGTTTTTGAAACTGGAATGAGATTTTTCTCGGACACTAATTAACCGATTTTAATGATTTTTCTTTTAAAATGTTCACAAATGATGCCATTAGTGATCAACATAGGATTTTTTTGATATTGCAAAAATTCGATTTTTAATAACAATTTAAAGGTGGAAATTTAAGGTGAAAATCGAACTTTTTTTCAAAGTTGCACCAAATCGCGTAAAATTTGAATTTCAAAAAACCCCTATGATAAACACTAATAAACAACCCTATATTTTATAAAAATGTTTCATTTTTTGATTTCAGATGAATAGCGTCGTAGAAAATTCTAATTAACATGAGACATGTCCGCCTGAAGTAGCTGCATTGGAACAAGGATCGACGGCCGCCATTTTGGTTTAAAAAATAAATAAAAAACTAAATGTAACCTACATACCTGTCTTTTAATTAAAAAAAAATTGTCTCAATCCGTTTTATACTTTCCTCAAAAAAAATTCCCAAAAAACCTTTTTTCCAGCGAAAAAGCGGGAAAGCCCCCTTAATTTGATATAAAATTTATGAAAATACGTCATGAACGTATAAATTCAACAAGATATTACCGGCTTTCACCTGGCTGCGAAGAGGTTGCGGCGAACTGCGCAACGGCAACTATCACTTTTCAAGTTCTTTACGTATATTTCTGTGAAGTGGAGTATAGTTTATTTAAATAACTAGTGAATCAATTTTTTTTTCCAAAAATTCAAATAATAATTTAATTAAAGATACTAGCGGGCACATTTTAATAGGCATCCCGGCCAAAACATCTTGCCCCTTTTATAATCTAATATATAAAAATCTCGTGACACGGTGTTTGTGGTCACACTCCTCCGAAACGGCTCGACCGATTTTTATGAAATTTTTTATGTATATTTGGTAGGTATAAGAATAGGTCGTAAAGTATATTTCATACCGCTAGGTGATTAGGGTGTCCCCCTATCCAGAATTTTTTTTTCTATTTTTTTGACATATTTTTTTTGTATTTTTTTTATTTGGCATCAAAAAATACCTATAACCCCAAATTATGGCAACACAATGTTTGCCGGGTCAGCTATTGTATTTAAAAATTTGATTTTGATTAAATACTCGATGAACGTAACAATCGTGCAGCCGGATCTCGTACTATTACATATTATGGGGCTACACCACTGCAGAATTTTCAAAAAATCGATTTTTTTGTTTTTTGGCTTAAAACATATTTTGAATCCTCTAAAATATGAGGCGAAAAGTGTTATACATGAAAACAATTTTTTTGTTTAAAATTTCGCGCTTTACCCAAAGCGTGTTGAACGCCTCTAATGCAAGGTTCATTCAATCGGCTGAAAAACGCGTTTGAAAATCGAGCGTTGCGTTGCTTCGAGCGCTCGGGTAAGCGAGTGGACGCCTGGTGGGGGAAGCCTCTCCCGCCGCAGACTTCTGTCAGCGCGTCTGCGGCGGGAGAGGCTTCCCCCACCACGCGTCCACTTCCCCTTCACTCACTTACCCGAGCACTCGAAGCAACGCGACGCTTGATTTTCAAACGCGTTTTTCAGCCGATTGAATGAACCTCTCCCACAAGTCACGATAATGGATTTGTAGGGAATTTAATGACGAGTAATTTAAGCCCAGGAAAAATGCTCTACGACCATTTTTCGGCTTTTTTCAAGCCGTTTTTCGAAAATACCTTTTTTTTAGTTTTTTTCGATTTATGTAAAAAGTTATTATTTTTGCATGAAATTTTTACTGCAGATGGGCACGACCAAAAGCTACAATTTAAGCAAATCAAAGTTTCTGCGACCATTAGAACCCTTGTAATTCGATTTCAAAAAATAGTCATTTTTCATCGGTTTTTAGTTTTTTTTGTGCAAAAACTTCTGAACCGATTTTGATCACCAAAAACTCATTTTTTTCGTTTTTTTCAAGTGCTACAATGTGCTATTTTTTGTTTTACGAAAAAAGTTATTTTTCGTCCCTTAATCCGCAAAAAAACCGGTTTTCGGCTTTTTTATCGATTTTTTTTACTAATACGCCAGTCAATAGAGCTCGAAAAGGGGTGAGTTTATGACACGATTGATACCTGAAATCCGACTACGGCACACTTTTAAGTTCCGTCCTTAGATGAAAACGTATATGAATTGGACTAGGAAATAGTTGCACTTTTTTTTTAATACAGATTAGTGAAAAAAAAAATGGAGATTTTTCAGTTTTTTGCTTATAAAAGAAAAGCTATTGAAGCAATTACATAGCATCCAATGGGAAAGTTGTAGAAAATTCAAAAACCTTTAAAATGAAAAAAAAATCAAGTCAATTGGTACATTTTTCGCTGAGAAAACTCGGAAAAACGCAAAAAATTACCTTTTCTTAATAAATTCATAATTCGACTATTTTTGCATTAGAAGATTCAATCTTGTGGGAAAATGTAGGTAATATCCCGAAGAATGAGTGTGCAAAAACTGGATTATGTCCGATGAATAGTTTTTGCACAATAGTTGAATAAAGTTTTTTACATCGTATTTTGAATATTCCATAACACGTCGAGCGATAGATTAAATAACATTTTCTCGACGGATTCGGAAACTACAGAGTGTAAACTACAATTCGTACATTTACTTTGTTTCATTTAAATGCCATTAAATTGGTGTAAAACGCCTCTGAACACCGCGCGAAATTTTCTGGCGCTGCCGCCTCTTCCCCTCGCTCCCCCACCCCCACTTCCACGCTCGGCTGTCAGCGCGCCACACTCAATCGACTATTGTGCAAAAACTATTCATCGGACATAATCCAGTTTTTGCACACTCATTCCTCGTGATATTACCTACATTTTCCCACAAGATTGACTCTTCTAATGCAAAATTACTCGAATTACGAATTTATTAAGAAAAGGTAATTTGTTGCATTTTTTTCCGAGTTTTCTCAGCGAAAAATGTACCGATTGACTTGATTTTTTTTTTCATTTTAAAGGTTTTTGAATTCTCTACAACTTTCCTATTGGATGCTATGTAATTGCTTCAATAGCTTTTCTTATATAAGCAAAAAACTAAAAACCTCCATTTTTTTCACTTATTTGTAATTAAAAAAAAAAAAAAAGTGCAACTATTTCCTAGTCCAATTGATATACGTTTTCATCTAAGAACTGAACTTAAAAGTATCCCGTATTCGGATTTCAGGTATCAATCGTGTCATGTCAAAAAGCTCTATTGACTGGCCTATAAGGTTCCTACATTTCTCCGATTTTATCCAAAACATACTAAATCCATTTCTACAATTTTCTATCTAATTATCGCGCCAAGAAACCTTATTCAGGACTCTTTTCAAAAAATAAACTATCTAGCCTGGACTATAGGCCTGAAGAGAATGAAGGGTGATGGTAGAAGAATGAAGGGATAAAGATTGGTATGAAGAGCATTTTACAAATTATGAAAATTCTGGAGATGGATATCGGTGTGCAGTCATACAATTTTTACTTGGAAGCCGATGCTACGCGCATCAAATACGTCAAGCATTCTTTGATAGATGCGGCAAAAGAGGCACGCTCCAGCATTGATTGATTCATCGAGAAAAGGAGACGAGGAGAACTATTTGGACGTGGAAGGGCAGCTTTATGGTCGCAGGATCGCAGATTAACGGTAAACAATTTTAATCAGTTGAATTCCTTATTTATTCATGTCGTCATTTTAAAACTTTAAACACGTACGGATTTTTCGATAAGTTACTTTAAACAATTGTTATAAACAAATAACTGCCCTTTTTTTCGTAAAAAAATTTAACGTTTTACTTCAAACACTTGCCAACTTTACAAAAAACTATATTTTTACAATCCCGTACGTGTTTCTCTAGCTATACTTATGTAGATTAAGACCAAACTTTTTTTGTTCCAACTTGAAATTTGCACTAGTTCTAGTACGTGCCGCGGAACGCCTCGACGGCAACATGCTTCAGGAGAATTGCTCCAGTGCCGCCATTTTGAAATATTTTTTAATGAAAACTTTTTTCTGTACACTTAAATACATGCCTAATAACGTACTTACAGTTTTTTTCTATTACATTTCCTTCCATTAAAAAAAATAAAAAACACGCTTTTTTAGGCCGTTATAATGGTGTAACCCAGGCCTCTCCAACTCCGGTGCTATTGCTGCTCCGGCCGAGCGCCGGCCAAGCACTCGCGCCGAGCTGCGGCACCGTTGAGCCGAGGGATGGCAGAGACAGCACTAACAGTCCAGTAGGCAGGGAATTAAAATCATCAAAATGTATTCTTGCGACATGTATTTTTTCCCATAGAAAACAATGAGCGGGGTCCGTAGGAGCAGCATCCGTGTGGAACATTGTTTGAATAAACAATATTTGCGAAAATTTTCATATTTTCGCATATAACTCAGTTCCTGTGCATTTTCTTGAAATTTCTTGAAAGAGTAACTATTTGTAACTAGAAGTTACCTTCAAAATTTCAGCTCGATCCGTTAATAACTTTTCGAGTAATTAATGATCGAATTTTTTTGCAAGCCTTAAGTAACAATGACGCCATTTCTTTGTTTATTGTACGATATTGACCGGTTTGGGCTAAAAAAATTATAAATCTCTTCAAGTTTGCGAGACGTTTTGAGATTTTGAAAAATATTAATTTGGGCCAGTTTTATAACGTTTTCTACGCGACTACCTTTTTTGACGCGATGTATATGTATATTGTTTTAGCGTTGCCGCTTCGAAATGCTCAGAATTGTGATTATAATACCTTGACGCCCATTTTTTTTAAATACGCGCCTTAAAGCGTACTTTCAAGTGTCAATTTCATGATCATAGTCGCCCTACTTTCAAAGTAAAAACAAAATAGTGAAAAAAAAAGCACTTTTTCAACTTCAGCAGTCATTTGCAAGTTTATCAATAGCACTTGGAGACTTCGGGTTGTGCTTAAAATTTTGGAAATTCAATAGGCCACAACTTCTTATATGCATATATATAAAATATGCCAAGGAACGAATATATAAGCGCAAATGTGAAAAAAAAAAACACTTTTTTTTTGTTCACAAATTGTTAATTTAAAAAATTAGCGGACAGTTTCAGCTCTACGGACCCCGCGCATTGTGTTCTACCCAAAAAAATACATATGAAACCGTCAAAACTAGCCCTATGTATTCAAGAACATGTTTTGATGATTTTAGCTCCCTGCCTACTGGACTATAAAAGTTCAAATTAAATTAAGAAATCTAAAATACCACAAAACGTTAAAAGTCTGATATTTTCGGGAAAATGGGTCAATTTTTAATAAATATTAAATACTAAAATAATGACGCGTACCTCTGGAATGCTTGGTAGTTCTGATTTTAATTTGGCTATCAGTTGCGTCATGCGACGAAGAATGTTTGTTCTCGTAATGTCGCCGCACGGTCGAGGACTTGATGTTTACGATTGCATAACAAACTAAACATTGGCTTTTCCGTCGACGTTAGTAAAAAAGATATGAATCCTCCCATTGGGAATTAAATGTCTGGCTAGATTGCCATGGCATTACGATATCCACGAAGGTCCACTATGTTAATGACGCACCGATTCTTTTCCCATTAGAATTAGAATCAAGTGTCGCGAGTGTGTGTGGGTGGGAGAGAGATAGAAACAGAAAACAATAATATGATGCTGTCTCTGTCGAGCAATGGCGGCTGCGTTGCGAAGAAGCGGAGAAGGCAGTGTGCTGTGTTGGAGAGGCCTGGTGAGACCCCTTATACAGTACATCATCCGAAAAAAAAAAATCCAAAATAAAAAACGCTTACATTTTTTCCACTTCGCTCTTGTCACAACCCGCTGAGTACGGGTTCTGTGCTTCGGGCCTGAACTTATAACCAATGAGAACGAAGGAGACGTAGGTGGCGACCTCTACGAACGCCACGTTGGACCAGGCGTACTGGTACGGCACCACCATCGGCAGCAAGTAGGCCATGACCCTAGTCGCGTAGAAGTAGCACGCAAGTATTACGGCGAAGTGGCGCAACTGCCACAGGTGTCTTCGCGCGTCATCCCTTCCAGGTCCGCGGCGGAGTCTGCGCAGGCGCGCTCTCGAGCAGGCGACGACCAAGAGGACGCAGCAGCAACAGAGCACGTCGACGACAATGAAGACGTTCCTCCAGGCGCGATATTCGGGGGCGCCCTGCTCTCGTTCCGCGATGACGATGTGGGCTGCACTGGCGAACACCTAGTTCAAAGAACGTTTAAGAAGAGATGGGAAAATTACGTAATGTACCGGTTAAATTGAATTTTACCGGTAAATTACTATTGAAACCTACCAAAATGTTAAATAAATTTTCGCAAATTTTCAAAAATAAAAACGTTCAATAGGTAATTCCCTGTGCGGAGAGCATTAAAAAAGGACCCAATCTAATTACATACAATTAATTAATCTAATTATTATTTGCAACATATTGGCCCTTATAAACGACCCAGCGCCTAGTCTATCACCGTGGTGGCAAGCCTCCGATGCCAATGTTTTCACATATGCATGTATTTATACGGAATAGGGCGCTTCGCAATCCTGCGTTACTAACATGCGTTGCTCACAAATTTAACCCTTAACTCCAGTGGCATTAAAGGTCGTTTAAAAAACTGCATAGCGGAGACAAACACGCCCATCTCCCTCTCGCACGTGACAGCGCAGAAAGCGAGTTATTTGATTTTATAAACCCCTAACAACATAACCTACAAAATTTAATATCTTTTATTGTTCTATGTTTTGGAAATTTTTGTTGGAAAGTGCCGTTATTTTTGCCGGGTTTTTTTGAGTATTTTGAGTGGTATAGGAGGGTGATAATTATTGAAAGTGTTCCATATTACTTACGTAAGTCATTATTTGAACGTTTTATTTAATTAATTATACAAAATTATAATGGAGGTACCTGGCAAGTGTGGCAATTTGTTTCAGAAAAATAACAATACGAGTTGTCATGACACTCAAATAAATATTCGAGCCTGCAATGATACTGTTGAGTATCATATAAAGTACAAATTTAGTCGCCTGGCTTATGAGGATAAATTATTTGTTAAAGATTTAAGAGTACCACTGCCAGATCAAACAATAAGTAAAACTTTAATTAATCAGGGTAAGCCAGCTCGTAGTTTTGTTAATACGTGCTATGATAAATGAAAATCTGCTAAGTGGTTCTTTAACTTTAAATAAATCATTGTGTTGGCCTTGTGTATTATTTTCAGATCGTGGAGAAATTGCTTGGACAAAGTGTGGATTTGATAAAATCTTAAAACTTTATCTCATTCAGTTGACACATTTAAAAAAGTCGGGAACATATTAATTGTGTTTGTAAATTACATCTTTTAGGCAAACAAAATTTTATGAAAGTGATCAATTCAGCCCGTCAAATCTAAATTGACGCAGTCCTGGCAAAAATCCGTGTTTTATTTCACTGCATCTTTTAATTGTAAAATAATTTGACGGAAACTCTACACCTTTCCGATGGTTTTGCTGAACCAATAAAATATATTAGGTACATTATGTTAGACAAATGTACTAAACATATTTTATTGACCAAGTAGAGGTCCTTCTCCTAGCTATACGGTATATTACTAACAATGTTTACCATTACAAAAATTTAGGAAACAAAATTTTTTATAAAATTCGTTTGCCTCCCCCCCCAAAAAAAAGTCACGAGCCGCCACTCGTAAATAGAAAAATATGTGACATAATGTGTCAAAAAGTGACATATTTGTACTTAAAATAACATTTAGAATCAAAACAAGTGAAAATAAGTATTACATACCACTGTCATTTGAGTCAAATGAATAAGAATGATCAACTATGTCAATAAATGCAGATTTATAAACAAATAAGGGGGCGTTCAAGTATTACGTAATACAATTTTTGAAGATTTTTGACCCCATGTAACGCGCCTTAACGGTTTTCTGTACCTTCCCCCTCCCCTACCCTAAACGTTACGTAACAACCAAGTGATCATTTTTACCTAAAAGTCACAATTATGTTGCGCAAAGTACCGGAAAGTCGCTAAAATATTTTTATATTGTTTTAATCGCGTTTGCGGTAATAATAAATAAGTGTTATAAATAATAATAAACAACAATAAAAATCAGTGAACCGTGGCAACAAATTTAGTATAAATAGTGTAAGTGTGTAGGCTAGAATTTAGTTTTAATCTTCTCCTGAAGATGCCAACTTGGTTGGCGAAAAGTGTAGTAGTTCAGTGTTTCGTGGAAAACGTCCAGTTTTTTGTTTCTACGCCGAAGGTTCCAGTGCTCACTCCAGAATAATAAATAAAACAAGCATGTATTGCGAGATTTCTAACTCGCAATACATGCGTATGCTGTTTATTTTATTTATTCATATTGTGATTTAATAAACAATCACACATAATGTAATAAACATTTGCTTAAGTTTAAAATATGTTAAAATGGGCTCAAATTTGTCCTAATAAACTTTTACTACTAATCTTACATTAAATTACGCCGTTTTCCTGACTTGGCCCTGTCCTTACATTTTTGGCTTCATCCGCCATTGTTCTCATGCATTCTCCTATTTTAGCTTTTTTTAACTAATAAACTGACTGACTGACTACAACAATATACTTCTGCGTAAACACTAACGAATACTGACAACGAAAACAAAATAAAAATTACGTACAATACAATCGAGGGATTCCCCATAAAACATAAACGAAAAGGGTTGTCAACTTGGGAGATTTTAATTCCCTAGTTTTTTATTTAAATAAAAAAAAAACAATGTTACGTAACGCCTTGTTCGAACCCCCCTCCCGCCCCTGTAACGCATCGTAACGTTTTACAAGACCCTCCCCCCAAATTGCGTTACGTAATACTTGAACGCCCCCCAAATAATAAATATCCAATTTCATTATTTGAAGTCTGAACTTTTTTGAATCTAGACAGGAAATTATTTCGACAAAGATTTTTCGAAGTTGCTGATTCCAATTTTTGCAGTTGTTGAATCTGGAATCAGATTTTTAAATATAAAGATGGCCGGTCCAAATTGGCGATCGAAAATTCAAATACTTTCGGAATTTCAGAAAAACTGCATGTAGGGGATTTTTAGAAGTCATTACAAATCTGAGATCAAATTTGTGAAAATTCAAAATGGCGGATCTAATATGGCAGACGAAAACTAAAAATTTTTGCGATTCTGACCTACTATGCCTAGTTTACTTTTTTTTATGTAGATACTTTGTAAATTAGGAATGTCCCGTTTCAAATAAAGCTTATCATTATAAACTTTCTCTAATAAAGACCGCGTCCTTCGTAACTAACCTGGAGTAGTACGACGGCCACGAAGAGCGCCCTCTGCTTGAGGTTAAGCCTGCCCTCAGCAAACGTCGACCCGCTTGCGACGAGCACAAGCACGACAGAGAGCAGCACCTCATTCAATAAGCGGACCGCGTAAAACAGGGTGGCCCATGTGACTAGCGGTGCGCCGAACTGATCGACATAGTGGTAGTGGATGCTGTGAAGAGTAAGTGACAGTGCCTTGAGGAACATCAAGGCCGTCATCATGAGGTGGACCTTGGAGGAGGGGTGAGGGCACCGCCTGAGGTAGAAAATCTACAACGAGAAAATTGAAAGGATTCTGAGAACTCTCGTTTGGCTTAGATCATAAGTGTTATACGTGATAAACGTTACATTTCACATTTTTTTGTTTAATAGTTATATTTTGAAATACGAAAAATATCTCGTATACAAGACATTATTTTTTAAAGTAAGGTACCTGCCAGAAATAAGCCACTTAATACAAAACTTTTTTTTATTAAAACGACATAAAAAAGGTGTACGTATATTTGTTGAAAAAGAAACCAATGTAAATACTCTATTAATATGTATGTATATCTATACATATACGGTTTGTGTAAAGTCAACATCGGCCAGTTGTGACAAAGGACAAATGCTACACTTCTCGTTCTAACAACAAGCACAGATGGTCAGAGGGTCGGTCTTATTCCCTCACTACCTTCGATGCGTGTGCGGTTGATTATTATCTGTCGTCTCAATTCTGTTTGTCCTTTTTCAGAACTGGCCCCTAAACTTTCAAATTGGTAGTAGGGGCTTGTGATACTTCATTTGCAAGGTATTTGCATTCTCTATTCAAAACTGCTATGGTTTTAAATTTTATTGCAGAAATTAACAAGAAAAAAAGATAAATTTCGCCAGCATAGGAAATTCATTACATTAAAATAAAACTTTTATAAGTAACACAAGTAACTATATTTGTCAATTTTAGGTTCTGAAATGTTAATAATAACAAAAAAATCAATGTCTGTAATTGCCGACAACTTACTAATAAATACGTACATTTTTTGCTTGACAATCGAACGACAAAAACGAGCAAGCAGCAAAAAACAAACCTGAAATTTAAGAAGTTGGCCATTACAAGCTTTAGTGAAATTACCTATAAACGTACCTGTCATTGTAACAGTCGTTAACAGTTACCAGTGTTAAACTTTTTGCTTTAGTTTTCGTGTTGCAATTCAAAGAGATGGTTACGGAGACAGAACACGAACGCAGGCCGAAATTGTTCGCCTATTTCAAGAAAAATCTCCGGAGTTGCCGCCGATATCTCAAGGTACCGTAAGTAAAATAGAGAAGCAGTTTCGGGAACGTGGACATGTACGGCAGCTAAAGAAAATTCCTCCCAACAAACTCAGTGATGATCAGAAATTGGATGTAATGCTTATGCTTGAAGAAAATCCACATACGTCGAGTCGTCAAACAGCTTCAGCATTAAATATTAGCCATTCCTCGATTCTCCGCGTATTGACAGAAAATGAGATGCACCCATATAAACTGGTACCAATTAATGAGCTCCCGGAAGACGATTTTAATAGACAAATTCTCTTTTGTGAACAAATGATGCAAATGATAGATGACAATACTTTACAAATAGAAAATGTTTTATTTTCGGATTAATCTACATTTACACTCCACGGCCATGTTAATCGCCAAAACTGTCGTTACTGGTCGAGAGAAAATCCTCACTGGATGAGGGAACTACACACGCAAAAACATGAGAAAGTCAATGTTTGGGCAGCAATAATTGGAGAAAATATCATTGGTCCCTTCTTCATTGATGGCAATTTGAATGGAAAAACTTATTTAGCACTGCTCCAAAATAATGTTGTACCGACGATGGCACATTTGTATCCAGCTGAAGGAAACCCACAACTTCCAGGTAATGCAATATGGTTCCAGCAGGATGGTGCACAAGCACATTACGAAGTCAATGTCTGGCAATATCCCCACACAATCTTTCCAAATCGCTGGATATGGAGATGTGGTTCTGTAGAATGGCCTGCACGATCACCTGATCCCACGCCGTTAGACTTCTACCTATGGGGATATGTAAAAAGTATGGTCTACAAAACCAAACAGTTACAATTAGGTCGATTACCCCGCAGATGTTAACTAATGTTAGAAGACATTTCTATTTACGTCTAGGATGCTGCCAAAATGCTGAAGGCATGCATTTCGAACATCTGCTGCATTAATAATGATTTGTTTTTTATTTTGATGTAACGAATTTCATACGCTGTAGAAAGTTATCTTTTTTTCTTGTTAATTTCTGCAATAACATTTAAAACCATAGCAGTTTTGAATAGAGAATGAAAATACCTTTCAAATGATGTATCACAAGCCCCTACTTACAATTTGAAAATTTAGGGGTTGTAGCTGTCACCTGAAGGGGGTTGAATTTAGGGATGACATTTTTACATCGCAAGATGTCATTTTAGAATTAGAAATTTTAAAATTAGAAATTGACGTGTCTCAGGATTTTCTAAATAAATGCATAATAATGGAGCTACTAAATTTATTCCATTTGGCTGTTCCACACTGTGTATGGGACAATCCGCGGCAACTGGATCAGAGCTACGGCTAAAATTAGAGGCAACTAAAAGAATCGACCAAGGGCTCATTTTAAAGCTTAGAGCGTCTACTTTCAAATGCCGAGTGCGCCTTTGAAAAATCCAATATGGCGGCTCCAATTTGGTGGCCGGAAGCCGGAGGAAAATCGAATGTCCAGCAAAAAAAAGCTTGTAAGAATAAAAATTCGCAACCGATCAAGTCTTTTTTTGGCTCAAATTGTATCTGATAGATGCCCCTAAAAATCTGGTGTGGTAGGTTGACAAAATCCAATATGAGGGACCCAATATGGCAGTCAAAAATTCAATATGGTGACCGAATTTTTGGAAATCAACCGATTTGCACCAAATTTGGTATACGGGGGTTTTTGAGGTCGATGATCACGAATATGAGGTCAGATTTGCAAAATTCAAAATGGCGGCATCAATATGGCGGACGTATTTTTTAAAAATCAACCGATTTGCACCAAATTTGGGATGTGGGGTTTTTTGGATCGCTGATTACAAGTCTGAATTTACGTTTAATACGTATGTTTTTAGTTAGTTTGTGACTTGCTCCTTTCCAATATCTCTTTAAGTCATTTTAAAAAGTATATGAATATTTCAGTACACCCACAATTTTCATTTGGTGTCCTTTTACTTTTTTGAATACAAGTTTGGTCAAGATGTAACAATTATGTATTTGAAATTATGGGCGTGTGGTAGTTAGTAAAATGCGAACTGTTAGTGATTGAACCAGTTAGTGTCCAGTTCACTCTTCACAACTACTCCAAACTATCTTTAAAAAAATCTACCTTACACTTTCTTGTTTTTTCGATACAAATTTTTTATGCTCGAAGCGCTAATTTTGTACTTATTCTCAATCTGCAAAATAAGGAAAACACAATTAATTCTCCAATTGCACAAAACTCTAAATTTCTCTTTTTTCATTTTAGCATAGATTTAGAAGAAGTACTGAGCTTTTTATTAAAAATTAATGAGAGATAGAGGAAGGAAAAAAAGACGAACATACGTATTTAAAAAATATGTAAAATAAATTTGGTAAAAATCGATTGATTTTCGAAAATTTCGTCCGCCATATTGGATCCGCCATCTTGAGTTTGGCAAATCTGACCTCGGATTCGTGATCAGTAATCCCCAATACCCCCGATTTTCAAAAATTCGGCCACCATATTGGATTTTATGTCCACCATATTGGATCCGCCATGTTGGATTTCGTCAACCTACCACACCAGCTTTTTAGGGGCATCCATCAGCTACAATTTGAGCCAAAAAACGACCCGATCGGTTGCGAATTTTTATTCTTACAAACTTTTTTTGCTGAACACTCGATATTTCTCTGGCTTCCGGCAGCCATATTGGAGCCGCCATATTGGATTTTTCAAAGGCGCACTCGGCATTTGAAAGTAGACGCTCTAAGTTTTAAAACGAGGCCTTGGTCGGTTATTTTGATTGCTTTTAATGTTGGTCGTAGCTCTGATCCAGTTGATGCGGATTGTCCCATATATGTTATGTGTGTAAAGTCGACATCGGCCAGTTACGAAAAAGGACAAACAGAAGTAAAACGACAGATAAGAAGCAACCGCGCACGCATTGAAGGTAGTGAAGGAAACAGATCGGCCCTCTCACCATATGTTAGTTGTTAGAACGAGAAGTGTGGAATTTGTCCTTTTCACAACCAGCCGATGTTGGCTTTACTCATACTGTATATGTATATATGGGATGTTTCGTGTCAACTGGGGCACCTGAATGTCCAAAAATGTAAGCAAAAAAAAATTTAAAGGTGGCATTTTCATAAAGCATAAACTTTCAAATGCAACGTGGCCCTTGAAAAAAAAAAAAACAAAACGGCGGCACAAGATGACGGTCAGAACGATAAAATCCGGAGATAATATTTAAAAAATTTGATTGGGAAGCAAAATTAAGTTACAAGTACCTCAAAATCCTGTAAAAACGTATTATTTAGTAACTAATTATTCCTGCAAACAATGTTTTGTATTATTCCAATATGGCGGTCTAAATTCGGCGCGTATAACGGAAAATTTAATGATTTTCAATAAAATCCGAGCATAAAGGTCAGACATATCATTTTCGACATATTTTGATGTGCTAAACCTAATAGGCGTCAAACCCCATACCTAAAAACTTTAAACCTAACATAGCCTAAGGCGTCAAGTCCCAAACCTAACAACTTTAAACTTAACATAGGCTATAACGATCATAGCCCATAACTTTTTTATTTTTGATTCCGCTCTTGGCAAATCAAACCAGGCTGCTGAAGTCAAAATAATATCTTTTTTTTTTTTGTCAAGTGCAGAGGTTGATTTTTCTTTAAAGCACATTTTTTTGAGCAATTTTGAGCATCAATTTTGCTTCCCAGTCAAATTTTTTAAATATTATCTTCGGATTTTATCGTTTTGATCACCATCTTGAGCCGCCATTTTGTTTTTTTTTTTTCAAGGGCCACGTTGCATTTGAAAGTTTATGCTTCAACGAAGAAAATGAAACCTTTAAATATTTTTTTCGTTGCTCACATTTTTGGATATTCAGGTGCCCCTGTTGACACGAAACGTCCCATATATATAAATATATATATATATACATATATAAACTGATCTTTAATTTCTTCCCCCCCCCCCCCATTCAAAAAAAAGAAACTACATTAGTGCATACATATTATTGAAAAAATATTGAAAATGAAAACAATTGACATTTGGAAAAAAAAACTTTACTAACTACTTTACCATCCTCTTAAGTATTATGTTGCATTTTAAAAACACACCGTATAAACGCAAACTCGTCGCGTTAATTTAGTATAGAGACATCCAAAAAAAAAACATCATCAAAGTTGGCCGAGAAAAAAAGATGTATTTCTATTCTTAATCGAATTTATATCCTAATTTACTTGTCAAGACTGTCACATCATATGACAGCCATTGTTTATTTTACAAATTGTGACAGTCACTTGTCAAAAGTTTGACATAACCGAAAAGCTTAGACATGACCGCTATTTCCATCTCTCTCGTTCATAGCCAGAGTTGATGACGTTTTTTTTTTGGATGTCTATATAACCTGGCGCGATAGTCAGTAACTTTATGTACCCAGAACATTCCGGTGGACAGAAATAGTACAGACATCATGAAGTAAAGTCCAGACAGAGGCATCTCGCCGGCCGACAGGTAGCTAGTGGGGTTTCTCTCCACAATCTTCACAGCAAAGCTGACAAGGGTCTCTACAAGTACGTCGCGACTGCTATAGAAAAAGAGGCTGTAGAAGCCCTCCTCTCCTGTGGTCTTTACCGCTACAACAAACTAAAGGTGGAAGGTTTTAGTAACAAAACGCAACTATGTTGTTGCGTTTTCGTGTTGTTTTGTCGGTTGTCGTAGCATTTTGGAATAGAACGGTGATATAAACTGCTCGTCAAAATTATCGTAACACTTTTTAGATAAGCGCCATTTGCCTTCTATTGTGTTAGAGACTTGCGGTTTTTAATTATCGGTAGTCTATAATGTTGGTTTCAATGCTCCGAAGGCGCTACGTTGTGACTTGAACGGTTCGCCGTCCACACCCCAAAAAGCAACCCCATGTCGAAGAGTGACCGCAAAAACAAGCCATTTTTCGCCTGTTTGGCAGCCCTTGAAATCTAACTTCAAATGTATGCTAAATGATAGTTTATGATGAGACTTTAATCTCCTGAAAATTTCAGATTGAGTTGCTTCTCGAGATATCGTTGGTTCTCGAGATATCGAGGGTCAAAGTTGTTAATTTTACATGAGCCCGAAATCCAATATTACTTTGCTTATATCGATCCATTTTTTCTTAAGATTTATTAAGCATTTGGGAAATAATATTTCTTTATTTTTTAAACCTAAATTCATTTTAAATATCATTTTTTTGTCTTCAGAAGTTATTAAAAAACCTTTAAAAGTATAAACAATTCGATACTGATTTATATACCTTATTTATATTGATTTATCAAACTATGAAATGTTTGAATCATTAAGATAAGGAGGAAGGGAAGAATTTATAATTGTTTAAGTTTAAAAAAATTATTGCTGTATGTAATAAATCGCAAACGTTAACTTGTTGTCTCAAAATAATCTTTATCTCCTGAATGTAATGAATTGTGAACCCGTGCCAAATTGACAACTTTGACTATCATATCGATAGTCAAGAACCAAACTCAAGAACCAAATGCTGCCTCAATTTAAATTTTCAGGAGATGAAAGCCTCATTACTCAAACTATTATTTAGCATAGATTTGAAGTTAGATTTCAAGGGCTGCCAAACAGGCGAAACTTGCGGTCATTCTTTGGATTCGCAAGATTTTGACGGCACTTTCAGAGACATACAGGTCCCATCTCTTCAACCCATTTTCAGACACCCCTAAGCCACTTGCGCAGGGTTTTGCGTTGTTTGACCTCTGTTGGCCGAATCCGTTGATCTTAATGCTGCCAAATAAATTGGTGTGGGATGCCACAGCTCGCTTTCACCCTTTAACAATCCCAGCACCCCTCCAAGCCACACCAACTCCGACCTCCCACCCACCCCCTGTGGTTCAGCCCCTGTAGAAAGCTGCGTGGGATGTCAATTTGCCTCGAACTCATGTCATGACATTACTTGAAGGCAGTGGCGGTGCGTGATATTTCAGTTAGCCATATCTCGAAAACGACGCATGGGACCCACTTCACTTTTTAAGTGATGACTATACACCTCTTACAAAAAGGATTTATAGTGAAAAAAACCGTCAGCAAAGTTTGCGAAAATAATTTTCAAAAACACTGGAGCACTCCCTGGGTTCTCAGTAACGCTCTGTGGGATATTTGCAGTATATTTTTTTTCATAATCTAGAAACAAATATAAGGAGACGTTTTTTCGATTTGTTACAAAATATTTTTGTTTCAAAAAGTTATGGCCATTTTAATTTTGGGAAATAAAATGTTCCTATAAAATTAAAATTAAAATGGCCATAACTTTTTGGAAAAAAAATATTTTGTAACAAATCGAAAAACGTCTTATATTTGTTTCTAGATTATGAAAAAAATATACTGCAAATATCCCACAGAGCGTTACTGAGAACCCAGGGGGTGCTCCAGTGTTTTTGAAAATTTTTTCGCAAACTCTGACGATTTTTTCACTATAAATCCTTTCTGTAAGAGGTGTATAGTCATCACCTAAAAAGTGAAGTGGGTCCCATGCGTCGTTTTCAAGATATGGCTAACTGAAATATCACGCACCGCCACTGCTTGAAGTTGACGGGACCCACTGTGAACGGCCAATTGGGCACCAATAGTGATATTCCATCTCTAACCCACCCCCTGAAAATTTACCGTGCTGAAAGATTAAGTAGGTTTTGATACGTGGGGTGACTCTGAAAACCTTCCTGAGGATGCTTGAATCTTGTCGGAAGCTTGAGGATTCGTCGAAATGCTCGTACCAAGCATCTCTCGCGAGTTTGGCGATTGTAGATTCACACAAGTACAAAGGAAGGTTTCGCCTACCAATGGGCCTCTTTCAGGAATTTTCATCAACCCAAAACTTTTTAGAGGTGGTCAAAAAAAGAGGGCAAAAGAGGATTTGAAGGAGACGTACGACTGGGTGTGCCAAAAAGAGGTTGCATGCATCCTCAGGAAAGTTTTCTGAGTCACCCCACGCATCTGTTTACCTCCCCTGTTTAGTTTAGACCAAAGACCTATTTACAACCCCTTAGGGCGGCAAATTTTCTGGGTGTTGGTTTGGAGTTGTAATATCACACCGCAGTGTGTTCATCCAACTTCGAGAGCCTTCAAGTAATGCCATGACATGAATTCGAGACAAAACGACATCCTTTCTATAGGCGGTGAAACCAGAGGGGCTGAGTGGAGGTCGGTGTGGGTGTGACCTAGATGGGTGCTTGAGTTGTCAAAGGGTTAAAGTGAGTTGTGGCACCCCACACCAATTCAAGGGCGTAGCCAGTATTTTTCTTTGGGGGGACGACCAATGCAGATTTTAAACAAAAAAGCAAACAAAAAAAAGTCATTGGATGCAACGGCAAGCGCAATCCCCCAACTATTTTGGTGTTGACTTGACTATTTGGGGGGGGGGCGATCGCCCCCATCGCCCCCTGGCTACGCCCTTGCACCAATTTATTAGGCAGCATTAGGATCAATGGATTTGCCCAACAAAGGTCAAATTACGCAAAACTCTGCGTATATGCAAAGGAATGTCTTAGAGGGGTCTGGGAATAGGTTAAAGAGATGGGACAGCGACCAAATACACAGGATTTATTGAGGAGGTTAATGTGTGCCGGGATGGAGTTTTTACCCGACAGCATCCTTCTTAGTCCATCCTGTAGGTCTCTAAAATTGGCGTCAAAATCTTGCGAATTCAAATTTCGACATGGGGGTGAGGACGGGCGAACCGTTTAAGTCACAGCGTACCAATTTCGCGACATTAAAACCCATCCTATAATCTACCGAAAATTAAAAACGGCAAGTCTCTAACTCGAATAGAATGCAAATGGTGCTAAAAAGTGATGACAAAGTATTAAACACAGAAGTTAATTAATTAATGGCATAGTAAATAAGAAAGCATACTAGGTTCAAAAAACGGGATCATATCATCTCTTGTAATAACCGAGATACCTCAAAAATTGGACACCCTGTACAGCGTTTTTCCATATAATTTGCCACCCCTTTAAATAGAATATTTCTTGACATAGGAAACAAAGATTTTTAATATGTTAACTAAAATAACAAAACACTATCGTAAAATTAGAAAAAGGTTAACATATGTCAATTTTTAAATGGAATTTAATGTGGAAATTAAGTTGATTTCAAAAATGCAATAACTTAAGTTAACCTTTTTTTTAATTGTTCTTATTTTTTTTTTTTTTGGCTTTTGTTTTTGTGTTTTTTTGGTTTGATGTCCTTCTGTTTGGATGTTCAGGAAAAATCCTGCAACTTTTGTCTTTATCTTTTTTTTCTGTCTCACTAAATAAACTTTTTAAAGAAGTGGCAAATTATAAGGAAAAACCCTGTACCTATGACACCCGCTCTCTACTAATTATTACCTTTGGTTACACATTCATATTTGTCCATTAATTCAAATGTAAAAAATACTTACACTGGTATTATAATATCTCTGCCCATCTATAACAGCTGACTGTGCGATTAGGTTTAAATCTGTGCAGGGGTTTGTGTCAAGGTTGAAGCGTGCCGCTATTGAGAAGTCTCCGATAGTTTCGTAAACATGTGGAATTTGGCCCCTACCACACCGTACTCTCAACCTAAAATTTTAGTTTAAATGTTCATTTAAATTTCCACTAAAAGCGTCACTGGTTACCATAATCATTATTTAAACTTAGGTTATTAATTTTATTACTATAATTTCTACAGAAACAGCCAATTACTCTGGCACACTTTGCTCCATCACCTACCGGTTTTCTACAAAACCCCAATTTTGAGTCAAAATTGCCCAAGAAAATACCAGTCTATTTTTTGTACCGTTTACTCCAGATATATCGTTTCCGGAGTATATTCAACCGCTGAGAAGGATTCTGTAGTCTAAATTTGGACTACGGAATCCTCATTATTCAATTTCCTACAAAACCCCAATTGCGCTATACAATTTAGCAAACAAGACTTTTAAAGCTACTCTATTTACAATTTCTTTACGATATATATATATATATATATATCATTTTTAAAGTAAGAATTGAATACATTGTTTATATTTGTTGGGTACGTTATACAAAAGTAGTTTTATAAAAAAATAGTTCTTAGTGGATGACTTCTTTCCCATGTGCCGAAAACCGGTTTTTTTGCGGATTAAGGGACAAAAAATAACTTTTTTCGTAAAACAAAATTTCAGTTCGCTCTGAATTTCAGTTCGCTTGTCATAGTTCAAGTGTGGGTTTTCGTCTCGGTTTGAGTAACAGTTTGATTGCTTGAGTTTCAGTGTAATAGTGGTGTCTATGAGTCGGAAAAAAACCCTGAAAAAAGGATCTCGATTTACCCAGATCGAGAGTCCCTACCCCCCATTTTCGAGGATGCTGAACATCAGCCGGTGTCAAAATGTCTCTATCCGCTTGCGCAACCCAGAATGGCTAAACACGATGGCCGTGGATCATTTCCTTTACAAATCCCTTAAATCCCCAAATCAATGAATACTGAGCCCGTTCGTGGGGTGAGTCTTCCGACCCTCACTACACGGGTTGATCCCAGGGGGTGGCTTTTTATAGGTATATAGGAAAACCGCCACCGTGTTCAGCATCTGAACACGGTGGTGCTGGACAATATACGTTGTGACCCCTGATAAACCCCTAAACTAAAAAATCACCCCCGAAGGGGGTGAGTTTTTAATCGGGTGAAAAGGTGCTCCCGTTGGAATGTGGGTCGTGATGTGATTCTTCGACCCCACCCACCACCACCGGTCACAACATCCCCGAAAATGGGGGAATGTTTTTATATCAGCGACGCAAGGCCTCCGGCCCTCTTTGGGGAGGGCGGAAGACGATGGTGGTTTTTACAAGCAAATGATAAAAGGGGGTGGTTTTGGCCGTTTTGGGGGTTGGCGCAAGGGAATTGAACACCGCCACCGAGACATTCTGACACCGGGGGCGTCGTGTTCAGCATAAAAGAAAAAATCACGGGGGGGACGTACTCTCGATCTGGATAAAGCGAGATTAATGTTCGTCCGACTCACAGACGCCACTATAAGTTGTGCGTCTGGGTTTCAATATGAGTTTGCTTATGTAAGTTTCAGTTCGAGTTTTGCCTCTGGGTTTTAGTATGAGTTTCTTCATCTGACTTTCTAACAAGTGGTTTAGTCAAAAGCCATTAGTAACCAAAATAGAAAGGTAAAGGCACTTTGGAATTTATTTGGCCATTTTGACCCAAAGTTGGGCTTTCTTTGGGTTACTGAAGTGTCACAAGTAAATTTGGACTATAAAATCCGTTTCTGCGGTTAAAAATACTCCGGAAACGATATATTTGGAGTAAACGGTACAAAAAATAGACTTTGGTATTTTCTTGGGCAATTTTGAACCAATATTGGGGGTTTTGTGGAAAACTGGTGGCTGATGGAGCAAAACGGATATTGGAATCGTATTCAGCGCATCAAAATAAGTATATATAGTCGTAAACAGGGAGATGAGGCCAATTATCTAGTGATATAATATACAGGGTGTTCCATAAGAAAAGAATACATTTTTATTATTAGAGCTTAGAACTTGTATCTTTCGTTAAAAAAACTTTTTTCAGAACAAATTGTTATATTTTAGTTGTCAGACTTTCATTTGCAATATGCCAAAACAGTTAAACAGCTGTCGCAAAGAGTTAATACGAGCCCTAACAACTATATGTTCGGACAAATGCATTTATTTACAACCACTCTTTAAAAACCTAAAATATATAAAATTACATAAATTTGCAAGACAATATTCTGCTGAAAATTATTATTATTAGCTTGGATTTGTTATGAATTTATGGCCAAAAATATAAAAATCTGCTAAAAATGCTGACGACTAAATGTTCGGCAAATCGAGAAACCTGCTCTAAAAAATAAATAAAAACTTGTTGTTGCGGTGGTAATCATTAATTTTACAATTAGATGAGTCAGTAACAGGCGATTTCTAGTAGTTTTTGCGAATATTCGTTATTTTTAAATAAAAATGGGCCGTAGCTGATCAAAAATTGTGGCAGCTCGTAAAAAAATACTGCAATGGCAAAAAATCCTTGAAATTGCGGAAGAATTGTGCTTTGCAAAGTCAACTATTGGGGACATATTAAAGCATTACTGCGAGACTGGAAATTTGGATGTAAAAGGTAAAAGACCTGGAAGACCAAGACTTGTTACTGAAAGGAGCCAAAAGTTGTTGGTGTAAATTTGCAACAAAAGTCGATGGAATACCTTAAGGGATATAACAGCGCAATGGAACTTTGAAACAGGAGAAAGGCTATCCCAAGAATGTTGCAGAAAATACATCCATCAGTCTGGGCTCAGTTTTTATACGGTATTACTATTTTATTTTTCAAATTTTTAATTTTTCAATTTTCGTAAATTATCATGGGCTAAAGAAGTCTTTATTAACTGAGGCACAAAAAAAATCGACTGAATTGGGCCAAATCGAAGGTATCGTGGACTATAGAAGACTGGTCAAAAGTCATTTTCAGTGAGTCCAAATTTGATGTCTGCATAGGCGATCATAGAAAAAGAGTAACAAGAACAAAAAGTGAAGCCTTTCATAAGGACTGCCTTAAACGAACCGTAAAATTCCTGAAAGATGTCATGATTTGGGGATGTATGTTTCGCTAAAGGTTTGGAACAGTATCAGGTCATAGGGGATACCGTCAATGCTGACAAATATATACAAATACTTGTGAATAGCTTATATAACTGTTCACTATATGTACCCAAACAATAATTTCATATTCCAACAAGACGGCGCAGCTTCCCATACTGCAAAAAAGACGAAAAAGTGGTTCGGGGAACAGCATATTAAAGTCCTATTCAGGGCCATCAAACAGCCCCGACCTAAATGTCATTGAAGCACTGTGGCATAAGATAAAAAGAGTTTTAAGAGATGATCCTTAAAGAACGGTCTCTACTTTAAAGGAAAAATATCGGCAAAATTTGGCGAAACCTTTTTCACCAGAACTCTGTTGAGGCTTGGTTGAAACAATGTCTGCAAGAATTCGGGCCGTAATTAAGGTAAAAGGTGACGTAACGCCTTATTAATACTTATAATATTATGACTTTTGTGGAGTGTCATTAGTGACAGCTGACAGTTATTAAGTTTTATAGTTTACATACTTAGTCTATTTAGTTTATACACTAGCTGTTAGTAAAGAATTGTATGGAATGACATATTAAATATTATAGATGTCAAACGAATTTTCTAGAACATGTAAAAACTATAAATTAGTTAGTTGTGATTTTGATGTTATACAGTTAAGACCAACGAGTTGTAGAGTGTTAATAAACGTGTTTGAATTGAAGAAGCGAGTTATTTAGAGAGAAATACACAACATTTTGGTGGCAGCGGTGGGATTAAGTTCGAAGATGAGGATGGTGAATACAAGATCGACAAAATACAGCGAAGAAACTATGACAATGGATGTAAGTGAAATATTAAAATTTTTGCAACAAAGACGACAGGAGGACCGTCAGGAGGCAGAAAGGCGAGGGGAAACTGGGCCAACAATTGCATCGTACGTCGATAACCGACTTAGAGCACGGTTCGACCTCACCAGGTACCCCGTTACAACACTCAAGCCTTATGCATGCTGAAAGGTCAGTACACAAAATGCTTAAACATCCCATGTAAGATAGACAGTCATCATGGTCCATGTACCGCAAACAATTTGAGGCGTGCGATAGACGTGTTTGAATTGAACAAGCGAGTTATTTAGAAATAAATACCTAACAATATTTTTTTTCCAAACATTTAGTTGCCAGTTATTTTGTTACATTTTATTTGTTTCATTAAGTTGTGACAATTTTAATTTGGTTTTTTTGAAAACATATACTTAAAATATACTTTTAAATTCTTTAAGTTCTTATGTACTGTCAGCTGCTTTAGTCAATTTTTGCTTCATAATACATAAAAACAGTCTAATATGCGAAAAATGCCTTTGTCCGAACATATATGTAGCTGTTAGGGCTCGTAGTCTGATTATTACTGAACGATTCAATTATATTGTCTGTTACTTACTTTTCATTTTTAATGTCCAGGTTAAAGTCAATTCCATTTATGCCCAGATCGGTACCTTCATCAGAGGTTTTTTCTAAACTGAAACCAAACTGGAATACTATTGTTTACCATCACCTCTAGACAATACATTTTCTCTATCTCTAATAACATGAAAACTAAACACTTACCAATGCCGTGCTGTTTTCTGGTGCTCTGTGGAAGTTTATCAAATTAACCTCCAAATAACCCCCAAAATTGTATCCAAACGTGCTTAAAACTATAAGTTTGCGTGCGTCATTCTAAAATTTATAAACAGCATTTACGATATCGTAATATCTATATTAATGTTAATGCAATACCATGTAAGTGCAAAATGGAGTTGATGTAGTTTACATTTAATTTAAACGTGATAACGATAACTCTGATGGCACCATTGGAAATGCTTACCGTCCTCCTATTGGCTAAATTTATGATTTTTAATTAAGAAAATGTGTCCTGAGAAACATCAATTTTGCACTCATGTGGCATTGCATTGACAACGTCGATATAATGTTATATGTGCATATACTGCATATAGTGCTGTTAATACCTAAATCTAGTGATTAGTAGCAGGTACATACATAATTATATATGTATGTAAATGCTACACCATCTTCTTGAACTGAGTAGCTATGATCTGGATCAATAAATTCCTTTTTGTATCAATCAACCTGTTGTGAAATGTAAATTACTTTTGTCTTATTTTTACTTACTGTAATTTCCAAATTATGACTCCTACAACAACACGACGTTATGCAGAAATGTATAAACAAAATACATTTTAGTATGGTGTTCATTTTATAACCGGGTCTATAACACATATTCAAAAACATTACAGATCTTCAAAAGAGGAAACCAGGAAAACAGCATTCGTCAAATTCGTGGAATTGCAATTAATTACTACTGTTTTGCAGCAGTTAAAAAACACTAAATTCTTTGAAACCGATAAACCGGGACATCCTAATCCAACTTCGTGTGTTATTTTCGTACGTCATACATAACCTGTTTGATTAGTTTGATTTGTATTTGTATGTTCCGTCTCTTTTTAAAATTACCCTAATCCCTTCTTAAAATATCCCAACTTTCCGTTCCGCAAAATTCCACATTTCCGAACGGTCTTTACCTCGGGATAACCGAACCTAGCGCATGCGCAAAGGCTTTTTCTGGCTCACTTGACAACGACAAGTTCGATTGTGTGGAAGTACAAGTTCGGAAATATGGTGAGAAAAAGTTCGGAAATAATAATTAAATTTGTTAGTCTAACAGCCTTATTTGCTTGATTTTAATATTAACTTATCTTGGTGTTAAATTAAAAAGTTGATGATGAAAGTTATTAAAAACGCTTGTAATTCCCAAATCCTGTTTGTTTTTTACAACAGAGAAGTAGTAAAGTACAACAAAGAACCATTACCTAAAAAAAGGGAAAGTTTCAAAGTAAGTCATAGGGGAGGAGTAGAAGCAACTTAGTACTTCCCTAATGGACGTGGCTAACACTTTTATGATCTCAGCGACTGACCAATTTACTAAGCCAAAATATTATACTGAGATGCTGACTGGAAAATTCATGATTCTTTTTATTGTAGAGAAACTTAAAATAAATTATAGAAAAAAATATTGCTTTTTTTAAACAAAAATTATGGATAAGAAAACGAACCTTTCCCTTTAAGTGTCTTTAAGAAGAATAAGGCAAGAAGTTATGAATCCATGATTCATGAAAGTTATCTATGCCATAGAACATATTACGTTTCTAGATCTTTGCGAAACTCATACAAACGATTCAGGGAGTTTTAAACCGCTGACTGTCTGACAGGAAAAGAACTATTAATACATAGCGGTCAGTGGCTGAGCGTCCCTGAATGCGTCCATAGATTTAGTAAAAGCCGCTTACTCCTGTTGCACAATTGTGCTAACCACAACCATAACCATAAGCATCTGTAATTTTTACGTTGCGTTCACAAAAACACCGCATATAAGTCGTGTGTATTTTAAAACTCCCGCATAGAGGATTCAGTTTAGCCAATATCACTAAATTAAACATTTTGTGTGAAAAAATAGAAACGATACTGGAATTAGAAGAAATTATGGATATCGAATTGTTAACTAATATTGTCGTAATTTAATATTAATTAGTGTTAATTCCTACTGTATTTAGGGTAACCCTTAACCCACATTTCATGAGAGTGCAGACATAAGGTTGGTATGACCAGCAAAACGTAATTTTAAACGTAAAGATAAATTAATTTCATCTGTATGTTGACGATTAATGACGATTGAAGGTCATTCTTATTGCTAATGTTAATTGAATTAGTTGTAGACAAGAGCATTATTTTCATATACCCCATCTTTGTGATTCTGGTTCATTTTATGTTTATGTTAATTGTGCAGGGGGCCTTACAGTTCGCAATTTTTCTTGCGGCAATTTATATTGCCCAAGATATTTTGGTGTTAAGGCCACTTTATAGTTCACAATTTTTTTGCCAGCAAGAAAAATTGCAGCAATTTTTTATTGCACGCATGTGTATTTATGTTTGTTCGTGCCGGGCGCTATAATTACACTCGATTCCCTCTTAAGTCACCTTCTCTTAATTCACATTTCCTCTTATTTCACCACGTTTTTTCCCTATTATGTCACGAAACTGTCCCTCTTAAGTCGCCGCCTGTAAAGGTTTTAGAACTACGTTTGGAAATTGGATTCTCGCATGAATATGTACAATTTTTATTGAAAAAAATGATTGTGTAATACATTAAATATAGACACGTAACCTTTAAAACAGGTTAGGTGTCTTTAACAAATTTAACCTTTCAAATATTCATTCAAGTGGAAAATTGAACTTTGTCACGCATGACTGGGTATACTTACGTTGATGTTTTCGTTCAGCTGGCTCATTTTTCATTTTAACAAGTGCTGTGGTAAATATTTCTTTTTGCAACTAAAAACACGAAAAAGTTGAGGTTATGATTGCGACTTAAGAGAGAATAAGTTTCGTGACTTAAGTGAGATGGTGCGCGGATTTGGTGACATAAGAGGGATTCGAGTGTCGACTCGACATCGACATATCCGAACTCCATATTTCCGAACACGATACTTTTTCCCACGATATTTCCGAACTTGTATTTCCACACAACCGAACTTGTCGCTGATTGGTTGATGACAAAAAAACCATGAAATTTAAACGAGAAAAAAAATGTAAACACAAAAATGCGATTGCTATCAAACATTTCGATTGTCACAGAATTCAGCAGAGGAAATCGCCCTCCCTCAGTAGCACACCTGAGACAGGTTCTCCAAGAGTTCTTCTTTGTACAAACCAGTGAAAAACACTTCTTTCAAATGGCGTATCATAAGTACCGGTGCACTTTGTTGTGTCAATCCGTCCACTCAATTTTCGTCTTTTTTCAAATTTCGACAAGTAAATTTTCTACAAGTTTTAATTAACTATCGAATTAGTAGAATTATTTAATTCGAATTTTCCCAACACTAATTTCAGTAACGCGTTATTTCTTGGTAACTGCTACTCTAACAAGTTACCAAAATTTCACCGTTTAGCGCGTCACTAGTAGAAAACCGTTTCCCCCTATTTATAGTTCCCTACAGAAAAATTATGGATCCAAGATTAGAGTGAAAAAAGAAAAAAACATAATTAAAGCTATAGTACACAACTAGTAAACCCTTGTAGGATTTATAGTCACCGAAATTTGTAACCTTGACAAGGAGTTCAGTGTGATGCTATATTCACATCTGTTTCATTGTGAAATTGCTTCAAGTAATTGAATAATAATTGAATCACAATTCAAACTGTTGGAAACCTTACTATATTATATCGTTGTACTGGGGATGAAGTGGTGTATCCATTTTCTGCAAAAAGAACTGGATAAATTCGTTTAACAATTATAAATTACATAATATTTACTGCAAATATTCGAATTTACGAACTATTCGCGACGAATCAAATCGAATAATTCGATTAGAAATTCGAATATTTATTGAATAATGAATAATTTTACAATAAATTAATTTACAATAAATTTCTCACTTTTTAAAGACTATTTTACAACAATTTATTGCGCAATAAATTTTATTGTAGAATCAATTTATATTTCAATAAATTGTCCAATTTTAGTAACCGTTTACACTTTGCAATATTTGCAACAATATATTGGCCAATTTCAACACTGCCAATTTTCAATGACTAAAACCTGAGAGTTATCATAGGTTTGTCCCTAAGAGAAACCGCTTATCTCATTATTAGGTTGATACAATGAAATAAATGTAAAAAGTTACTAAATATCCCTAAAATTGGCCAAGAAATTAAAGCAAGTTCTAAATTCTACAATTTGTAGACAATAAATTGGGCGCAATTTCTGTTTTACACGTACACTCGACATTCCGCATATCCGAACTTTTCCGTTCTGCAAAATTCCACATTTCCGAACTGTCTTCACCTCCGGATAAGCGAACTGCTAGCGCATGCGCAAAGGGTTGTTTTCTGGCTCATTGGTCATTCGACAGCGACAAGTTCGGTTGTGCGGAAGTACAAGTTCGGAAATATGGCGAGAAAAAGTTCGGAAATATGGTGAGAGGATATGTGGAGTTCGGATATGCGGATGTCGAGGGTATTCCAATAAATTGAAGGTCAACTTGTACTATTTATTGTGATACATTTTTTTTATGTATGTTGTTATGTAACAGAATTAATTGAGAGACTGTTTCTGGCAACAAAGACGTTCTTCTTTCAGTAACTATGTCACCAACTGACAAAAATAGTTCAAATTATTCGAATATTCGATTTTAAATACGAATCCAATATCACTATTCGATTCGATTCGATTCGAACACTTACGCCTTAGGGATGTACGAATAGTGTAAAATTATACATATAGTATGTATAAACACCCTGTACAGTAGATTCGGAAATAAAAATATATATTAAATTTCATTTAATCTCGTTTTCCCCATATATTCATGTCAAATATTAACCAAAATACAGAGGGGGGGGGGGGCTTTCTCAAGCAATCACCCTGTGCCCCATATGAGTGCCCTAATCTTAGCAGATAGAAAACTGTGCCACAACACGGGATCGACATTACACACATTACACATAAACACTTTCACGAAACCGGAATAACACAAATCACTGCTCAGTTAATACTTTATTGAAATGAGTGTTACTAAAATAAATACAGCAATGTGAACGTAATACATACAAACAACCTCATATAACCTCTAAAACAGTTCCTTATTCCATACGCGGAGTCTATCACAGTATAGAAATTACGCTAGAAGCTGATGAAAAAGTCTCTAACCCCTAATATTGCTAATCGTACTCATGGCTGCTCTCCTTCCCCAAGAGGGCGTCCTTCTCCTCCTCGGTAACTTCGGTGAAGGTTTGTTTGTGTAACGGCACTTTGGTCACTCTCGAGTTGACTTTCTTCAGGCCCTCTGTGGCTCCCGACTCGGTAATCCTGTGAAAAGCACAAATTTTGATAAAACAATATCGGACCCTAAGATACAAGAGTGACGAGTAAGAACCTCCATCCAGGAGGCTTAAATCGGAGTCCAGTCCAACCGTCGAGCACCTCAGACTTCAGTC